>JAIKVJ010005512.1:0-11624 GCA_024679225.1 Phytophthora pisi | reverse complement strand
TAATTTCGCACTGTTATTGTGTCGAATAGGTCGGGAGGAATCACTATGTTTACGGCAACAACCTCTGGTGGCCATCTTGAGCTGCGAGACGGCTCTACGTCTTCGTCCACCATACCTTTCTCCGGGAAAAGACTGTACCAGCGAAATATGGTGCGAGGCTTGGGCCCGAAGATATCGCTGATGAAGTTCACGTTGATGCCGTACACATGCAGCAGCGAGACCGCACGCCATCGAAAATCAGCCGAGTAAGTCATGGGGAGTGCGCTTGCTGTTCTGTGGCTCCGTATTCTACCTTAGCGGTGGAAAAGTCGGAAATGCACTGGTGGTAGTGCAATTCGGGCTTTGCGTCTCTAAAACAGCCTTTAATCCCGACTTATCACAAGAGTTCTACTTCATAACCAAGAGTTTAATCCAGAGTGCATTTCTAATACAGACTTTAAACCGAGTTTTGTTATTTGGTTTTGCCAAAACGAATGCAAAGCACAATAGTGACTCTGCTCCTAGCTTCTTTAACTCCTGCGTCGCTGTCAGTAAGAACTTGCTGAGGCGCGGGTGGCTGCAGAACCTGCTGGTAGAAGTATTAGCCAAGCAAGATGATGCGTGCTGGCAGCCCTACCGTTTTCAGAGGTCGACGGACTATTCGACTGGTGAATACAAACTGCTCGATGAAGTCTTTGCTTCCTTCCACCAATGGCAGCCCTCCTAACGCACTTTAACTGCTTGTTCCTCCGCCTGAGTATCGAGAAATGAGCCAAAGAGCGCAAAGCGGCGGAGGGGAGGGCTGAGAACCACCTATTTTCGCGCCTTTTGAAGATCTGACGTGGGTTGAAGTTCGGGATAGTAGTAGTGATAATAACACTACTATTATCACTACTAGTGGCATTTTTTCTCGCTACAATAGCTATATCACTACTATAAGGCGCAGACCCCAGTGCTATAGTAGTGATATAGTAGTAGTGATATTATCACTACTATCGCTACTATTCTGCTGACTACTACCAAACCCTGACTAGACCTGTTTAGTGCAGTGCACGAAAGTCCCTACAAATACACTAAAGTACTTTAGTGCACTTTTGGCGCACCTGCACACAACTGATGCTGGACATTAGCGCGTGCACAAAAGTACTTTAGTGCATTTGTGGGGACTTTCGTGCACTGCACTAAACAGGTCTAACCCTGACTGTAGCACCAACAACTACAATGCATTGGAGTGGACCTACAAACGTATTTTGGTTTAACCATCGTCGATTAATCATCTCACTACATGGCTGCATTCGTTTTCGACGCTGTTTTTTTTAATACGCTCATTAGCGCTCACTACATACCTACTGGTTCGTCTATCTACATCCTGCCATTTTTCGTCGCCTACATCTTGTATACAACTGGAGACGTCTGCGGCTCACGAGTATCACGCAGGGCTTCTCGCTGCTTCTTCGGCGTCGTCGGCACCTCGACTGAAAACGTGGACGTCGCTGTCTCGGCCACCACGGGCAAAGCCGCCTCCATCTCTTTCCTATAGTTTCTCATAATCCTGGACGCGCGCTTGGACCTCGGTCGGCCCATGTCCACGCTGCACTTCAACTTCATGACCGGCGACGGCGTGCACATGTTGAACGTCGAGGTGCGGGCGCCTCCACTGCCGGGCCCAATACCTAGTCGCCTCCTGGCCCCACTGCCACTGCCTGTCCCGGTGGCCAGGAACCTGTGCTCCTTGGCCACCAACTTGACACCACCAGCCCCGGACCGGGGCTTTTTACTGGGCGTTCTCAACGGCGTGGGCGCAGGCTCCGGCTCCTTCTGCTTCTCCTGTTCCTTCCCCGCGGCTCGCAGCTTCCTGATGCTCCTGCAGAACTCTTCCACGTCCTCTTGCTGCGGGTCGAAGTAGACGCCCACGACGCCGCTGTCGTTGGCCACCCGGATGTTGACGGCATCGTCATCGATGAGCACCGTGTCTCGATTGCAGACGGCGGCCCCGCGTCGGCGCTGCACCTCGAGCGCGGCCGAGATCATGAAGGGCAGCTTGAACTTGCGGTCCAAGTGGCGGCCGTCCGTCTGCCACAGCGGCGCGAAGTCCGTGGTCTGCGCGTGGGCCAGCGTCCAGGACCGGTCGTCGCCGCGCACCACGAGCTGCTCGGCCACGGAGGCCGCGAAGCTCAGGCGCAGCACGTCGCGGATGAGCGCCACCTGCGGGCTGAACGTCACGATGGCCACGCTCACGTCGGCCTCGCACAGCAGCGGCACCAGCAGCAGGAAGAAGCGGCGCACGTGCACGCGCAGCTCGGCGGCCGAGCGCGTCCAGCGGCCGCCCGTGTGCACGGCCACGAACGTGGCGTCGAAGTCGATGCACACGAGCTTGGCGCCCGCGGAGCGCAGCCCCGCGGCGGCCTCCAGCGCCTGCGCCTCGACCTGGTCCACGCTCGGCCGACGCCCCGCCATGGCCATTATACACTGCGGCCCGGCCGTTTTCGGTCCAAATTGAATTTTGGAGGGAACTGTTTCGCGGTATTTTTTGTTTGAATTTGACATTGGAGCGATGTGATTGGTGGATTTTGAGAATGGTCACTTCAACTATCGACGGCCGGTGTGGAACTTGTACAGGATGGCGGCGAAGAGCAGCTCGAAGGCGGCCGCGTTGCCGGCCAGCACGGCCATGTCGTGGCCGACGTGCACTTCGCCCGGGATGAACTTGGCCCGCACGGCCAGCCCGGCAGGAGTCAAATCCTCACCGAATTGGTTGAAGATCAGCGCCTCGAAGCTGTATGAGAGAAACCCCAATCGATGCATCCAGCGCCAGTAGTCGGGGATGGCGGGGCCCGGCGCAAAAAGTCCCATGACCAGGATAAAACACCCGAAGATCGCAGCGCCCAAGGCCATGCCGATGATGAATTCCGGCACGACAGCGGAAATGAGGTGCATGAGGTTCTCGGCTACGACAAGCGAGAGGAACACCACGAAGAGGAACACGCCGAAGGATCTCAGCCCGGCCAAATACACAACGAGAAGACTGGAGCTCAGAGCGATGAGAAATATACCGGGCAATGCGCCGAGAAAGTTGGCCACCACGTAGCTGGCCACATTCAGGCCGCTGTTGGTCCGTTCCCGCAGAAACACAGCGCGTTGCTCGATGAAGAAGGGCAACACAGCGATGGACATGAAGACCAGGTAGATGTTGACGTACGTGATGAGCAGCACGAGATCGGTTGCCACGATCTTCTCATTCGAGGACAGGAACATGGTCCCGGCCATGAAGGAGAGGGTCGTGTAGGTCACCAGTCGGATCCAGTAGATTCCAGGGTTGCGGAAGTTGTTGACCAGGTTTCGGTGCAGCAGCACAAGAAATTGCTGAAATGGCGACGCGGCCGTCAACATCATGGACTTGATGGCGTGAACACCTGTCGAGTCGTTACGGATGGCGCTGAGTATGCGGACGGCGACCGCGCTGGACGCGTATCCGTTGGTCAGCTGGACGATGTCACCGTGGCCCTCGAAGTCCGTGTTCGCTAGATCGATGAAGTACTCGGCCGGGTCTTGGTATTGAGGGCAGTTGTAGCCTAGGGACGAGAAGTGGCTGATTATCTTGGTGCGTGGACCGAAGTACACGGTCTGACCAGCGGTGAGGATCACCACGTTCGTGAACATCTCATACACGAGCGACGAAGGCTGGTGGATTGTGCAGATGACCGTCCTGCCTTCCTTACTCAAGCGCGAGACGAGCTTGATCACGTTGAACGTCGACGCAGAGTCGAGGCCAGACGTTGGTTCGTCCAGAAGAATTATCGACGGGTCCGACAGCATCTCAATCCCAACGCTGAGTCGGCGTTTCTGGCCCCCGGAGATCCCCTTGTGGAAAAGATCCCCCACCATCGTGTTCTCACACACTCGAAGGCCCATATCGTCGATAACTCTCTGTACGCGCTTGGCTGTAGTGAGACTTGGAATACCGCTGGGCATCGTCAACCTGGCCGCCATCTCCAGCGTCTCCAACACTGTGAATGAGCCCAACAGTGAATCTTCCTGAGCCACATAACTCGACACGGCTCGAAACATTCTAGTATTCCTTGATTCTCCATTGAGCAAGATGTCCCCTTTGATAGTGCCGGAGCAGATGCGATCGGCCAAGATGTCGAGCAGCGTGGTCTTGCCAGACCCGGACGGCCCCATAATGGCCGTGAGCTCTCCTGGTGCACATCGTCCCGTGACCTCAAAGAGGATGTCTTTCTTGCCGTCAGGACACTTGGGAGTCTTCTTCTTGGTGCTGACCGAGTAGGATAAGCCTTTCCAGCTCAATATACATGGATTTCGGTTCGCCAGCGCTGCTTTGCCGGCAAATGAGGCGCTCGCTTCGACCGAGACGTGGTCGTTGGAGCGCGTTGAGAGCGTATATTGCTCGTAGCAAGAGCTCGTTGGTGAAACTTGCGATGGCATGGCCGAGGGTAGAATGAGCTGTGAGCGATGTGTAAGGGCAACATCTTTGGTTGGAAGTGCCCGACATCCAATTTGGCCGCTTTGGCTATCTATGGACGCATAAGGTAGCGAGACTTCAGCCGCCACTAGGTTAACGAAAATCAACATCCGTACGGGCTTTCGATATCTGACAAAACGGGCACTTGTATGGTGTTGAGCCCCTGATAAAGCCAAAGTACTATTGATCCACCGCCTAAAATCATGTTGGCGAGCTGTTCAGCCACGCAAACTTGAATGTGTAATCGGATGCTGCATCACAATGACATCAGCTGGAGCAAAGCGTACAGCAAATAGCCCGAAAGCTTACCAAAATGTTGTAGCGTAGCTTGCACGTTGTAAAAGACCCAGAAAATTAGCTTCGTCTGCACTTGCTCTCCTTGCTTTTCCAGCACAAACGCCAATTGACGGAGTCCTGAAATTTGAAGTCGGTGCCATAACACGATAAACAAGGTAACCAGTGACACGAGCTGCAGGAAACAGTACAGCATGACGTTCCCGATCGTTTGGCGCAGCTTTTCCTCGTCCATGCTGTAAATTTGAGAGTAGTAAATCCGATTGGGCAAGTGATACATCACGATCAGGTTCGCCGCTACAGAATATGTAAAAGACACCGGTCAGCTCTTGAGAGAATTACGAAAATGTAGGCAGGCCGACTTACAGAATATGATGGGCACGATGACTTCGACGTAGTTGATTAAGATGACAAACTCCGTGATGTACAGCACCTTGCGAACATTCATTGCATACTGGAACTCCAAATTTGTGACGGTTGCATTTTCCTCCGGTGACGGGAAAACCTTGCGCATACCGAAGCTTCCACCTGACATTGGCCCCAGGAGAACACTTGGCGATTTTTCAAGTTTCCTTAGCGCTTCCTTGCTGGGCTTCAGCACCGCATTGAACGGCATCACCTCAGTGGTGGTTGGGCCCTCAGTTCTAGGAGGTTGTATGTTACTTTGTGCCGTGCGCCTCGAGGCGTGGCGCTCAAGAATGTCTTCAGTGTACTCTAGAATGGTGCTTCTGCGTAGTTCTTGCACCTGCGTGAGCGAAGAACTCGCAAGTATTTGTCGAATGTGCTCGGCGTTCACTCGGTTCTTCACGACCTGCATGCGCTTGATGACTTTCCCTACGTCATCCATCGACGCCACCATTTGAGCGCCATCAACCGCGATAAGGCCCAGGGTTATCCATAGTGACGGCGTGTTCTGCATGCAATAGGACATGAAGAGCGAGTTGAAGACCTCAACGTTCATGAGGACAACCTCCGGGATCTCGTCGTTCAAGTGGACCACCGTACGTGACATGATGTTGCGCAGCAGCATCTTAATTATCGGAAGAAGCATCGCGAAGGGGGTTTTCATGTTTGAAGGCAGCGTCGTGAAGATGTAGAAGTACGTGGGGTAGATGACCACGAGAGTTTCTTGGCACACCCAAACCTTGAGCGAATTAATCACGTGTGGCCATAATTCTGGATCGGTTCGAGCTCTTCTGAGGAAGGAAGGCCAAAGGCATTAGCAGGAACGCGACCCACGCGGGCGATACCGTGATTATTCCAAAGGGTAACGGGAAGCCAATGCATCGAGACAGTCCATACAGCACACCAGTGGTTTCGGCAGCGATAATAATGCTTGTCAAGAGAATTCGTCGGTTCGACAGCGGCGAGCTTGGCTCGCTATGCCTGAACTGGAGATTCACGACGACGCTGGCGACCAAGAAGGAGAGGAAGATCCGGACGACGAACAGATAATTGGCGGGGAGGCCGTCGCTGGGTGACCGCAACGGCATCAAGTCGACAAGAATGGTGATAATAACACACGGCCAGGGCATGATCGCCGCCACGAAGAGCGCTCGGACAATACCAGTCCGTTGGTTGTAGGCGATGTACTCCCGGACGCGCTTGACGGAGTAAAAACCATGAAGCTCCACCTGCGCTGCCTCCCAGAAATCCGTGAGTCGGGCAAAGCATGAACCAAATCCCATTCAGAACGATTGATTCCACGGGCTGCAGCGGCAAAGGGTAGACAAAAGAGAAAGCTCGCACGTCGATGAAGGACGCCACTATTTTTGGTATCAAGAAGTCGTACTTCGTAAATAGTTGTAGTTTATAAGCAGGCGTACTCCTCCCTGCAAGGTTAAATTTCATTAGTGTCATGTCGCGGTGGCTTCCCTCACGTTGGAGGGTTTCGAAGCCAGGCAAACTTAAACGAGTAGTCCGATCCTAGTGTCCAACACAAATGATCAGAAAATAATCATTAACACGACGAGAGCCATGAACACGTACCATAGTGCTGCAGGGTAGCTTGTACGTTGTAGAAAACCCAGAAGACGAGCTTCGTCTGCACTTGGACGCCTTGCTTCTCAAGCACGAAGGCCAATTGGCGGAGTCCGGAGATTCGCAGTCGGTGCCACATAACGTAAAACAGGACAAGCAGCGACACGATCTGTAGGAAGCAGTACAGCATGACGTTCCCTAACGTTTGGCGTAGCTTTTCGTCGTCCATGGTGCTCAGTTGTAAGTAGAAAACTCGATTAGGATGTTGGTACATCAGGATCAAGTTCGCCGCTAAAATGTGAAACAATGAATAACGCAATGATGAGAAGACCAGAAATCGCCAACAAATAGCGTATTGCAGCACATGAATGATGGCCTCAGAAAATGATGGGGACGATCACCTCGACGTAGTTGAGCAAGATGACGAACTCCGTGATGTACGGCACTTTTCGGACGCTGACAGTGTAGTCCAGCTCGAGCTTCGTCACCATAGGCGCGTCTTTGGTTTTTGGTTTCGGCATCGAGAATACATTACCCAGACTGAAACTTCCCAAGAGTTTGGACCGAGAGCCAGATGAGCTTTTTGGTTCTTTTTGCTCCTGCTTCACCGTGGTTAGACTTGCATCTAAAGCCAGCACGTTGGTTGGAGACAGAATCTTTGTTCTCGGAGACGCAACAGCAACTTGAGCAGTTTGAGCTGGACTCTGGCGGTCCAAAATGTCTTAAGCGTATCCCAGGATCGTCTTCCTGCGCAGCTCCTGAATTTGATCGATCGTCGGGTTATCGACGATCCGTCGAGCTCTCTCCGTGGTGACACGGTCCTTTACGACCTGCATACTTTTGATAACTTTGTCGACGTCGTGCATCGACGCGATCATTAGGGTCCCGTCAATAACAATTAGACCCAATGTCGTCCAAATCGAGGGCGAATTCTGCATGCAGTACGACATGAAGAGCGAGTTGAAGACCTCGACGATCATCAAAACTGTCTCGGGGATTTCATCGCTCAGGTGAACCACAGTGCGGGACATGATGTTGCGCATGAGGATCTTCATGGTCGGAAGGAGCATCGCGAACGGAGTCTTGGCATTGGCGGGGAGCGTGGTGAAGACGTAAAAGTAGGTCGGGTAGATCAGCACCAGATTCTCTTGGGAGACCCAAGACTTGAGGGTGTTAACTATCTGAGTCCACACTGGAGGCTGGGAGTATGCCCTTTTGAGGAATGGGACAAGTGGAATCAACATGAAGGTCACCCAAACGGGTGACACCAGTAGAATTCCGAACGGCAATGGGAACCTGATGAGCAGTGATACTCCGTAGTAGACACACGTCGTCGGTGTTGCTGTGAAGGTGGCACTGGCCAATATGTGGGCGTTTGAGAATGAAGCACTTGGGACACAGTGGCGGAATTGGAGGCTGATGACGATAGTGGAAATCCAGAACGCGAGGAATGTGCGAACGAAGAATAAAATGTTGCCTTCTGGCCCTTCAGCTGGCGAGTTCAACGGGATCGTGTCGCCATGAGAGCTCGAAACATGCTGGTCTGTTGGGTATACGCGATGTTGTCGCGAACGCGCTCGACCGAGTAAAACCCATAGAGCTCAACCTGGGCAGCCTCCCAAAAATCCGTGACCCTTCCGATCCAAGCCGCGAGCCCCATCCTGACGAACTCGCGTTGCACGATGGACGCGGTGTCTGACTAGAGTGTAACAGAGAAAAACCTTGCTTGTGCTGGCCGCGATGGCGTTATATTTAGCCTCCACCAGAAATATAGCTGATCTTATATAATAAGAGTGAGATGCACTACTTCTTATCCCAACTGCAGCTCGTACTACTAGTTATTTATACTGGGATAGGAAGCAACGTTAGTGCTGCTATAACAGGATTATATCCGTGGTACGTCCAGTCAAAAGGTGACCCCTCTTGACACCTAACTGGTACATTGTCCTGAAACCGGTGTGACCCCGGTGCCGCACTGGGCCCTCCAAAAGGTTTATATGCGTGGGCAAGCTGAACTGGTAGAACACCCATTACACCGGTACGGCCGCGGTGTCGCCCAAAAGGTTTATATGCGTGGGCAGATTGAACCGGTATGAGTCAGTAACATATATCAAACAGTAGGAGTGAAGTAAAGTGAATGATTGAAGCGGACAAACTGCTGCAGAAGCATACAAAGGTAAACATTTTCATTTTCTACAAGCTACGAACAGACCTCGAGCAAGGTTCGTTTTATCACTGTGTATAAGCACTATCTACAGTTTTGAGGTGAATTACCGGGCAGACGCTGCGGCTGCGAAGCAGGCGCAGGAGATGCCCGTGGTTCGTAAAAAAAACTCATAATAATAGAAAGCGATTATACCAAAAACCTCCTATCCCAGCCTTCGCGGAGCCCTAGTACTATCGTAACTTGCAAATACAGAAATGATGTCAAACCGATAGATGCTGGTTGACTGTAGCACAATAACGAATCCTACCTCGAATGTGCTGCAGCGTGGAATGATAACACTAGATTCGAAAGTGTTGGCCTCCTTCCTCTCGAGTTATCGCGCTCTCGGGAGTTCTCTGAAATTTATTTCAGTCTACCGGTGATATCACTTTCCGCGCTAATTACATAAATCAAAGTTTAGCGACGCCCTCTTTGCTTGAATTGCAAATCTGCTGTACGGGTCACCCATTTCTCAAACCTCATAAATTAAGTTTTTTTGTTAAAAAACACAGCCTTCGTAATTTAAAGGGTCTGATTGTCCGAAGATAGAATGCAAGACCAGAGGTATAAGATACTAGAGGTTTTTCATACAATATGAAAAACCTATAATATGAAAACCTCTAGTATCTTATACCTCTGGTCTTTATGAATCACCCACGTGAATGGTGACCCGGTCGGCGACGCGTCCATCTTCGTGCAACCTGTGCAAGTAATTGAATCGGTAATTTATTAGGTGGCTTTTTCCTTGGGATAAATGCAAATTTCCATTTATCCCATGGATAATCGACACAAGCCGAATTTTCATCTCTACCTGAGAGCCGAGTTACTCGACCGAGCAGCGAGTAATGACGAGGCGCCCACCGCCGCGGTGGATACGGACACAAGCGCGGAAGTGATCTACTGGCACCGCGTTGTGAGCATCGAGCGGACATGAAGCCCCGCAAGGCCCCCCGAACCGCGTGGAGTCCAGGCAATACGCGGACGTGTCCGCGGCCAACACGACAGCCGCTCATCACAACGCTGAGCCCGGTGGTGTTGGCTTGCTGGGGGTGGCGACATCCGCGTCGTGCCATTTGAGAAGCGCTACGCACCGACGGCGCGCGACTTTTTCATGGTCGTGGACAGCGACGCCATCTTTGCCAAGAAGCTGGACAAGTGGAACATCATGGCCGAAGCAATCGATGTGATGGACCCCCGCATCTACGGACAGGGCGCGTCGTGGTACTGCCCGAAGTAAAAAAAAATATTGATGGAAGGGGCGAGTGAGTGCCTCTGAGCGCTTACTCGATCATTGTTGTATGCATCTGCTAGCATAGCGCCGTTTTTGCTATTGTATCTCACCCGCTCTTGAACGCAATGGACAATGCTGGAGGCGATCTTACTTGCTAAAGTTGATCGGCTTCAAGTTGAGCATTAGTGCGCCTATAATGCTCGACAGTACATGAAAGTGCTTTAGTGTTGCTACTGCACGACTGCCACTCCGACTCAAGTGGATGTTCTACAAAGACCTGATCCCGAACTACATGTTCACGTGCGATTCGTGTCTGCTGGCATCTCCACTCCCACCCGGATGCTGGCCAATCCGAGTCGCGACTCGATTGGGTCTTACGGCCTTCGCACTAGCGTCAAGATGTGCCCCAACGACTTCAACCGCCGTCTGAGGCTTGGCAAGGAGGTGAACGAGGACGTGTTCAAAATGGATCAGGTGCACGCTGCGCGGCAGGGGCGCCGCTCAGGAGAATGCTCAAGAAGTACGGGCGATACACTATGTGTTGCGTGTGTACAGTTAAAATTCAAGAAAAGGTTGCTTAAAGACGCAGGATACTGATGAAGGTTGTCCAGAGATTTGGCAGCGTGTTTCGACTCAGGGCCGAAAGCACTTGCGCTCTCCGTCATATTAGGTTGCGCAAGTTACCATCCGCTTTTAAACAAAAATTTAACTGTCAATGACGTGACGAGCACCAAGAGGTTTGTCAGAAGATGGCGAGCACCTAAAGTGCAAGTAGCCTAGAGCAAGATGCACCAAGAAAGCGTAAACGTCGCAAAGAAAGTAGCAGACACTTGAAGCTAAAAGTTTGGACTTCACAGCCGAAATTTCAGAGCTTCTTCGTGCACAGCACGACTTTGTTTGGCACATATATCTGTATTATTCATTCCGAACTCAGAGTGATACTGTATGAATGCTTTGTTCAGTAATTAAACTAGAGGGTTGGACTGGTAGTGCTTCCCGACGGTGATTGCACCGTTGTTTCCCCGTCAACCCCCTGGCAGCCGAATGGCAGGTAGACGTACAGGAGGTCAATTTAACCAGGGATAGCAGAGTCTTGCGAGTGCACCGCACTAGCTACACATTTCCGCTGTTGCGGCGACTTTTACACTAACTGCATCGTGCAGATACCAAAAAATAGCTTGAACGGATCCACGCAGATAAGTACGAAGAAGATGCAGTTCAACTTCAAACGTTCATTCACAGAGTTACCTCACCGCAGCCTTCTCATCTACGCACAGACAACGCATCTACAGACAACGCATCAAGCGGCGAGCTTTGGTGGTACGGTGGCCCCTGCTCTCTAAGGGCACAAACTCGCTGCCGTGTCGTCGGAGCGAGCTGCTAAACCACCTACATACCTACTCATCTCTTTTTATTTTACACTCGGACAGGTCGAATGTGTGTTACTGTAC
>JAIKVJ010005511.1:0-11614 GCA_024679225.1 Phytophthora pisi | reverse complement strand
GCATGCAGTACCGCCGGCTTCCATTGCACCAACAGCGATACCGATCACACAAGGCGCCGGTCAAGAGCAGCATGTTAATGCAACTCCCAAATCATCTAAGCGCAGCCAAGTAGCTCCTGCTAGCTCTACACTCTCATGCCGAACAAAGTTTCCTTCTAGGAAAGGGTCCGGTCCGAGACGGCTTTTGACACTCATGGACCCCAGCACCGCCATTTCAGCGGGTAAACTGCGTGCAGCTTTATCGCACAAAGCAACAGAAACGGCCGTGTGGGATATGCTTCAAGCTCTGTTCCATGCCGAATACCTTCTCCTTGCCGAGTACGTGGAATGTGTACTGCCACTACTTTATGCGTTGTATTTGCTCGTACTTTCCCAGCTGCCTGCAGCTAATTACTACGCACAAACGGCAGTGCCTTTCACCAAATTGCTCGGGACTGTGACGAATATTCTGGTGTTTACAGTGGTCGAACTCGTGGGCTTCATGGGTCTTGTTATCGTTTTGCGTAAAAAGTTTGGGGTCTCACCGCTGTACCAGCTCGCGTTTGTCTTGGAGACTCATGTTCGAACTGTACAAGGACACTTACTAGTGTGGACGGTTTTCATTCTACGAATGGCGCTTAAGCATCAAGGTAAGCTTCCTTTCAGCTCATTGTTATCAGTGATTCGTGCTCCTGACGGTATGCTTTCGTTCATTGTTCAGGAGTTGCCTCGGATATTCATCTTGGACAAAGATATTATGGTACGAGCCTGCAAACTTTTAATGCATTATCGAGTGGCTGTCTTTTCAATCAGAAGAACGGGTCTGGTGGCGCTGTATTTCGTCGCAGCAAGGGAAGCTCCAGTCAATTCATTAACAATTGTTCCTATCAGTGTTCTCGTAGGTAGCGTCTCGCTTCAGATTCGTTTCGGCCAGATTGCAAAGAAGTCGTCGTGGGCTTGCTCTCTGAACACGAGTAGATCAATCTACCATCAAGTCGGTTCGACCTCGATAGTATTATGGTGTGGATATTTATCGTTAAGCCTAAAATCCTCCCGTGCGAACGGCTGATCGAGCGCCTTCAGGCAGCTTCCAACTCTGTGCAGTAAGAAAAGGTTAGAACAAAATACACCCGATCCGGTAGGCAGCAAATCGCAGCGTACCTGCGCAGTCCCTGGCGTTTGATCGACAATCAGGATGTTGGGCTTCCTTTCGCCGGCTTGGGCATCACGAGCGCCAACGAGTCGCGAGTCTGGATTTGACGGTGGTCTCGCGGCTGCGACGGCAGCAGCCGAGGGTGACGATTTCGGAGCAATTCTGTCCCTTACCAGTAAACCGCTTTCAATGGTTTGCCACGCTGATAGCTGTGCGTGCGTCCTCGGGTGCACGATGGGTTTGGCGTCTCGGCCAACGTAAGGTTGGTTCGAGAGCACATCATATCCGTGGACATGGCTCTCAATGTGGCGTTCGTGGGCGTATCGATTGAGACAGAGATCCGTTTCTCGGGCTTGCTGGTTCTCGCCGACCTCGCGCATCTTCGTCTCGTACGCAGTCTTCTTGATCTTGTTGAGCACGCGCTGATCCTTCTCGTTCATGGTGGCCAACTTGGCCGAGTTGATGACGCGCTGGTTGAGGATGTTGTAGAGCCGCCCCTCGGAGAACTGCTCGCGCGGCGGCAGCATCAACACTCGATCTTTGCCGTGAACTTGCTGCTCTTCGTGTCGTCGCACTAGAAACTCCTTCTCGCGCTCCTCATCCACGTACGTGATGCGAACCGGGTCGAATGTGCGTGTCTTGAAGTACTTTTGGGCTGCTATCCGCTTGGCCTGCACTGCCTCCTGCTCGAAGCGGTCGTCGTGGCGATCGTGATACCTTCACAACAGTTTAAAGTGTTAAAGCTAGATAAAATGTAATGCAAATAAATTGGGCTGCGTACTTGTTGGTGAGGATGTTGAACTCTCGGTACGGCCTGCGAGACGGGGAGGCGGTGGTTGAAGGTGGCGCTCCACTTGTGCCGTTGTAGGGAATATTTGTAACTATGTTGTACTCGGCTGCGCTCTTTTTCCGATACGGGTGGGGCACTGGCTGCTTGTCCGTTGGGTCCTTTGCACCGGGGTACATGGGGGCATTGGTGATCATGTGAAAGCGCTGTATCGTTCGAAGTTGCTTGGCCTGGGAAGGGTAAAGACACGAGGGAAATATTGGAGGTGAGCGTTGGTATCTTCCACGCTGCAGCAGCGAACGCTGCGAGTCATACCCGGCCCTTTTCGAGCGAGCGCTTCACATCGAGGCCTTCGCGCTGCTGGTAGCCCTGCTCCTTGTCTTCGTCGCGGAAGCGTCCCAGCACGGCATCGTACTCCCGCTCTTCGCGGGATTTTTCGTAGCGCGTCACGTGCTTCACCGGCTTTTGCTGTTCCGGCAGCCACGGCAGGACGGACTTGGCAGCCTGTGGACGACGACCACCAGAAAGAAAGATTAACCAGCGTGTTACGATATCCGATACGACCACCACACTCCATGTAGGCTTGGTCGTACGTGGTAATTCTGCACATCTTCCGCCCATGTCTTGTCGTACGTGATGCGGTTGTTGCTGCCGGTGGAGTGTCGACGCCCGCCACTGCTGTGCTCACGTCCTCGTGGAGCTGGACCTGATGGAGGAAGATGCACATCTGCTGCTGGCGGACCCATCACATGAGCCATTTTAAACTCACCGCGACACTAACGCAATGAGGCCTGCTAGTGTCGAGTCTTGAAATGATACCAGCGGCACGGACGCCCCTGCCTTCTGACCCGCGGTGGCCCGAAATAGGCCTGCGTGTCAACAGTGCTGGAAGTGCTCAATTGCTTTGATGGACGAACTCAACCAGGCCGAACATACACGAACGAAGCGTGGCTCTGATCTTGGCAATGATCTTGCATCAAGATTCTTGCTTGGTGGAGACCATGGCCTCGGCGCCGTTTGAAGCTGTGAAGTCCAACATGACAATTGTTCGGACGCAGGCGCCAACTCTGAAGTGAACTGTACCACGCGGGGCCGCGCTGTCCGGGAAATCGAGGCGCTGCTTGGGGCGCGAGAAAATTGCTCAGCAGGTCGCCATACCACTCCGCATATGACGCCCACTATGAGCCCGATGAGTAGCTTCACACCCCCTCGCGCCGCGCGACTTGAGGCGCGGTCTCCAAGCGTGTCATTCGGCAATTTGCTCGGTCGGACGCACTGCTCGGCTCAGTTCAACGCCGACTCCATCGAGCAGCAAAGGGCCCACCTCACCAGCCTCTTTGCCGCCGTATCCAACTAACACACACATCTCAACTCAACTCAGCGCTACCGCCATGACCATCACCGAGTCAACGCGGCGCCAGCTCTTCCAGACGACTCGGAACCGCCCGCAACTGATCCGTATGGACCAGATGCGCCACGCTCCGCAGCAGGCTAAGGCCAAGGCGAGGGCGGCAGCGACAAATCCTTCGCCCATTGCGCTGGGCACGTGGACAGTCGAGGAGCACGAGTTGTTCCTCGCGGCGCTCGAGCTGTACCCATCGGGTCCCTGGAAGCGCGTTGCCGAGTGCATCGGCACGCGCACGCCGCGCCAGGTCATGACGCATGCGCAGAAGTACCGACAGCGCCTGCAGCGTCGCGCGGCCAGCGTGACCACCACCACCACCGTACGCGAAGCTCCTCGCCCTGCCGCGAAGAAGGTGGAGGCGCGAGTACTATCCGTTGTCGTGTCGCCCATGCCCATGCCAATGCCAATGCCCCCAGCTGTTGCGACTGGAGAAATCCAAGTTGAAGCTGGCATCTGCTTGACGAACGGAGGTGCTCACACCGCGATGTTCGCGGACGAGCTGCCATCGAGCGGCCACTTCCCTCTCCTGGATGTGGACTTCGACTTCCTGGCTCAACTTGCTTCCGACCTCATGTTCGACAGCGTGGACGTGTCGCTGCCGGGGTCCGACCTTGAGCCCCTGCAACTGTAACCAGCTCTGCTTGCCTCACACCAAGCTCTCTGTCTTGCGTAGATACATGCAATGGACACCATTGCCTCAGTAGATTGAATTGCTAATACGTTCATTACACACTAACCACAATACACTAAATACAAACATTCATGGCCCAATCAAGCAAACGCCCAAGCATTGTCCAGGTAGGCAAGAATGTGCACTCGGCCGAAGTACTGGGCTGTGCCGTAGAGGTCCTCCGCGCCCGCCAGCGTACTCGGGAAATGCTCTCGGAGCCATTGCAACACTTCAACGTGGTCGTGCGCGATAGCGAACAGAGAAGCCTGAGCTGTACAACTTTCGCCAGGATGTGTACGAAGCCACTCGAGCATTGCAAAATCCCCTCGGGCGGCAGCAGCGTCCAATGCATGCGAGGTATACCCTTCACTGCGACTATCGTGGAGAAACTGCACGACGTCCAAGTGCCCGTTAGCTGCAGCGCCATCCATTGCGGTCGTGGTGCAGCCTTCCGACCGATGCTCGTGCAACCATTTCACGGTAGCAAGGTGACCATTCCTTGCCGCCGAATTCATGGCGTATTGTGTACAGCCTTCATCTCGATGTGCGTGCAGGAACTTCACAACTTCCAAGTGACCTCCTTCAGCAGCGGCGTCCATGGCGTCCGTCGTGCAACCCTCAGCTCGGTGCTCATGCAGCCATCGCACCATTTCTAGATGCCCGTTTCTTGCCGCGCGGTCCATCGCTCGCATCGAGCATCCTTCCCAGCGATTTTCCTCCAGCCACTGCACAATATCTCGTCGATTGCACTCTGCAGCTCCGTCCATGGCGGCGACAGTGCAGCCTTCCAGTCGGTTGGCGTGCAGGAATTGCACGACGTCCAGGTGAGAAAGCATGGCAGCAGCATCCATTGCCATTCTGTTGCATCCCTCGGTTCGGTTTGAGTGCAGCCACTGCACCATTTGCAGGTGGCCGCGCTTTGCAGCTTCGTCGATAGCACGCCGCGAACAGCCTTCAGAGCGATTTTCATGCAGATACTGCACGACTTCCAAGTGGTTCTCAAGTGCAGCCCAATCCATAGCATTGTGTGTACAGCCTTCAGCGCGGTGCTCGTGAAGGTACTTCACAACGTTTAGGTGACCACCTCTCGCTGCGCCGTTCATGGCTTGCGCTGTACAGCCTTCGCTTCTATTCTCGTGAAGCCACTGCACAACCTCCAAGCGACCATTGCAAGCAGCTCCATCCATGGCATCCGTCGTACATCCTTCATCCCGATGCTCATGCAGCCACTTGACGACTTGCAAATGTCCGTTGACTGCAGCCACCACCATCGCCACGGTCGTACACTTGCTCTTGCCTCCGTTCCGAGCTCCTTTCTCATGCAGAAACTTCACCACATGCAAATGCCCACAGCCAGCAGCTTCGTCCATTGCACGAGGTAGAATAATACACCCGGAGTTGTCGTACAACCACTGCACCACCTCCAGCCGACCGCTCCTCGCTGCTTGGTGCAGCGGAGCAGCCGAGCACTCGCCCCCTCTCGCTTGAACCAGCCACTTGACCACTGCCAAATGCCCTTCACCCGCCGCCAACGCGATTGTATCGGACGAGTACAGCAACTTGCACAGCTTCTCCGCTTCAGAACACCCTTGAGCGATCTTGCCGTGCATCCATTGGAGCAGATCCAAGTGACCGTTCGTGGCTGCTTGCTTGACCGCGACCTCGTCCAGTACAGCCTGCGGGTAGATGCCTGCCACAACGCGGACCATCCCCACGTGCCCTGTGTCAGCTGCGACGCGGATCGCGCCTCTGACCGTTGCCAGTTTGGCCAAATGGTGGCGAGTATCCGCTTGAAGTAGGCGTTGCACCAAGTGCACAAAGCCGCGCTCGACCGCGCGCAGCACCGTCCAGTCGGAGGAGCAGTCGACGTAGGCGGCCAGCAGCTGCACGACGTGCTCCAGCGCCTCCACTCGAGGGTTGGCGCGACACACGACCGACACGCACACAGGGCCCTCCATGCTCGACGTCCGGGAAATCCTGTTGTGGTGGTGCAACCCACACTCTTCTGCACGTTGAAGTTCGCCTCGCTTCTCATTGGCTGAAACTTGGATCGGAATTACGCGAGTACCGTCGACTGAGTGACGACCATCACTCTTTCCCTCGTCTAGTGACAAAAGCGTCATTTTCCCTCTTGCGAGCCACGTGTGGAGTGCGCATTCCCGCATTTCGACGAGGTCAGACGCCCGTAGACGTCAGGTGCGTCTCCCCGCCATGTTCCCGCCCTACACTGCGCGCAGGCTTCTTCCCCGCACGCAGGGGCTGCTATTGCAGTCCCTTGCACGCTCTAACTCCCCCCAGAAGCCGCGCAATTGAAGGGCAAACAGCCAAAGTCTCACATTTCCTTTCTGTCTCATTCCTGTCACCTGCAGAGCGAACCGCGCGCCATGGGGAAGCCCGACGCGCCCCCGCAATGGACGGGCAAGTCCGTCCGCAAGCTGTCGCTGCACAGGCGGCGCGTGAACCCCATGAACCTGGGCTACGGCCTGGAGCACGTGCCCTTCCTCTTCCTCTACGCCTTCTCGCTCTACCACTGCTTCCTGACGGTGGGCGAGCCCTACGCCCAGGCCATGAAGGAGCTGGAGGAGCAGGGGCTCGTGATCCCCGGCTCGGGGGACGTCACGACCCCCGGCGAGGACGGAGGACTCGCTGCCGCTATGCTCTCCCAGGGAGTAGTGCGCGAGGCGGCGGCTGCTGAGCCCACCATCAACTACACGGCCATGCTGGAGCGCGACGAGGACGGCCCGCCGCTGCCCAACCCGTTCCTGCCGGCCATTGTGCCCCTGCTGTACCTGCTGGGCACGGTCATGACCCACGGCCTTATGCTGCTGTTCCAGATCTGGTCGGTGCGCGTGAAGGCGTTCATCAAGTACACGCCAGTGACGTCTCTGGACGAGGCCACGTTCGTGATGGTGATGCCGCGCTCCTTCAAGGGCAAGAGCAGCATCGTCGAGATCACCCGACCCAAGCACGCGGATGGCTCGTCCGCGGGACGACCGTACTTCCTCTTCCAGAAGCACAAGTACGTTGCTGAGGAGGAGGCGGGAGACAAAGGCGGCGTGCTGTTCCGCAAGTTGAAGGCGCCGACGACTGAGACAGTCAAGTTTTACCTGGAGTCCCATGGCTTCACGTCGGAGCGCGAGGTCGAGGCGCAGCTGGACCTGTACGGTAAGAACGAGTTCAGCATCCCGCAGCCGAACTTCGTGGACATGTTCAAGCAGCAGCTGCTGGAGCCTCTGACGGTGTTCCAGATCTTCAGCGTGTGTCTGTACATGCTGGATGAGTACTGGCAGTACTCGCTGTTCACGTTGGGTATGATTCTCATGTTCGAGGGTGTCACGGTCATGGGTCGTCTCAAGAACCTGCAGACTCTGCGTGGCATGGGAAACAAGGCGCGCGAGCTCTACGTGTACCGCGAGAAGACGTGGACGAAGGTTAACTCGGACCTGCTGGTGCCCGGTGACATCATTTCGGTGAAGCGTGAAACTGATGGCGACCACGACAACATGGTTCCTTGCGACTGCTTGCTGCTGGATGGCTCTGCTGTTCTCAACGAGGCTACGCTGACGGGTGAGAGTGTGCCGCAGATGAAGGAGGCTATTGGCACGAAGATGAGCCCCGAGGACCTGGTGGAGCAGCTTGACATGAAGTCTGGCCACAAGGTGCACGTGCTTTTCGGTGGAACTACGGTGATGCAGGCGGATACGTCCACGGATGGTCCAGCCGCTGCCACGCCGATCAAAAAAGTCCCGCACGCTCCGGACAACGGCTGCACTGCGTATGTGCTTCGCACGGGCTTTAGCTCATCGCAGGGCAAGCTGGTGCGCATGATTGAATTCTCGAGTGGCAAGGTTACGGGCAGCTCGTGGGATGCGTACGGTCTTGCATTTTTGCTGCTTATCTTCGCTCTGCTGTCATCGGGCTACGTGCTCCGTCATGGCATTGCACAGAAGGGAAAGATTACGTTCGAGCTGCTTCTGCGTTGTGTGCTTATCATTACCAGCGTTATTCCGGCTGAGCTTCCGATGCAGACGGCTATGGCTGTGAACTCGGCGCTGCTTAACCTGGTCAAGCTATCGATTTTCTGCACGGAGCCTTTCCGTATTTCGCTGGCTGGCAAGGTGGACATTTGCCTGTTCGACAAGACTGGCACACTGACCACGGATCAACTTACTGCGGTTGGTGTGGTTTGCGAAGACACTACTACGCCGACTCCTGCTGCCCCGAAGGACAATGTGCTTGGGCATGTGCCGATGATCGCGGCTAACTTGGACGCCACTCTGGTGCTTGCTGGTTGCCAGTCGCTGGTTCAGATCGACGGCAAGATGGTCGGTGACCCGGTGGAAGAGGCCTCGATCCGTGCTATCGACTTTTCGTACGATGCGGCAACTCGCCAGTGCCAGGCAAAGAAGGACCTTGAGCGCGCGAGTGAGCGTCGCTGGGGCCAAGGAATCAACCAGAAGGATGTCTTCGTGCAGATCATGCACCGCAACCACTTCGCGTCCAAACTCCAGCGAATGAGCGTCGTTGCGAAGGTGCACCTGGGTGACAAGGGTATGCGTGTGCGCTCGCTTGTGAAGGGAAGCCCTGAGGCTGTTGCGAAGCTAATGCGCCCGGAGTCTATCCCGGCATGGTATTGGCCGACTTACCAGAGCCTTGCTCGTCGTGGAATGCGTGTGCTTGCCCTTGCGTACAAGGACATTAACGGCCGGCCATCGGAGGCTGAGGTTGCTCAGCAGCCTCGTGCGTGGGCTGAAAACGACTTGAACTTTGCTGGTTTTGCGGTGTTCCAGTGTCTGGTGCGCAAGGACAGTGGGGACATTCTGAAGGTCCTGAAGGACAGCTCGCACCAGGTTTCGATGATCACGGGAGATGCCACGCTGACGGCTGTACATGTGTCGAAGGAAGTGGGCATTATTACTCGCCCTGCTCTGATTTTGAGCGAGAGCTCATCGTCTAGCGACCCGCTCAAGTGGACTAGCGCTGATGATGACTCGGTGCTGGCACCGTACAAGAGTGGCGACATTAAGATCTTGGTGAAGAAGTACGACCTGTGCGTGAACGGTAAGACCCTCATTGCCGCGGGTGAAGTGGACGACGTGATCTGGAAGAACCTCGAACACATTCGCGTGTATGCGCGTATGACACCGGAGCTGAAGGAGAAGGTGCTGACCTTGCTGAAGACTCACGGTCACCACACGCTCATGTGCGGTGATGGTGGCAACGACGTGGGTGCCTTGAAGCAGGCTCACATTGGCGTTGCACTCCTGGGTGGATTCGGATCGGCGAACGCGGACAAGAGTGTGACTGGCCTGGCGAAGTACCAAAAGGGCAACGTGGCTACTGTGAGCACGCGTGAGGATCTGATGAAGCTGCACGTGTCGGCACTCAAGAAGCGCCTGGCGCAGCAAAACGTGAACACGGCGCACTGCAAGGTGAAGCAGGATTACGTGGAGCTCATTCTTAGCGAGCAGAAGAAGAAGGCTATGGAGACGATCAAGAAGAAACAGCAGGCTCTGGCTAAGAAGAACCCGAAGCTGAAGGTTCTCACGAAGGAAGAACAGATGGCTGAGATGCGCAGGAAGCAAGAGGAACTGGAGGCCGATGTGCGCGCGCGCCAGGCTCGCGGTGAGTCGTTTGCTCGGATGAAAGCCATCGCGGCTTTCGCCAAGCGTGAGGCTGAAGAGAAGAAAAAGCTGCAGATGGAGCGCACCGGATCCAAGGGCTTTGCGAACTTCGCCAACAACGCTGCTATGGCGCAGTACATGGACGACTTCGATGATGGCGAGGTGCCGATGGTGAAGCTGGGTGACGCGTCGATTGCCTCTCCGTTCACTTCTCGTGCTCCTTCCATCAAGGGTTGCGTGGACATCATTCGTCAGGGACGGTGTGCGCTCGTGACGACGATGCAGATGTACCAGATCTTGGCCGTGAACTGCCTCATCAGTTCTTACTCGCTGTCGGTGCTGTACCTGGACAAGGTCAAGTGGGCGAACTCGCAGATGATGGCGCTGGGCATGATCTCGACTGTGGCCAGCATCACGTTAAGCCGCGCTACCCCGCTCGACAAGCTGTCGCCTGTGCGTCCGCTGACGTCCATTTTCCATCCGGCTCTTTTCGCCAGTCTGGCCGGACAGTTCGCGCTGCACCTGGGCTGCATGATCTACCTCACGAACCTGGCGAAGGAGTACACGCCGGAAGGCGACCTCACGCACTCGAAGCCTGGTGAGTTCCAGCCCAACGTCATGAGCACGGTCATCTTCCTTATCAATGGCGTGCAGACGGTGAGTGTGTGCGCGGTGAACTACAAGGGCCGGCCGTTTATGAAGCCAATGACGGAGAACCCGGGTCTGCTGTACTCTCTCGGCATCAGTATCGTGGGCGTCTTCTTGCTGTGCACGGAGCGTATGCCCATGTTCAACAAGGTGCTGCAGATTGTGCCCATGCCCGACCCGCGCTTCACGCGCATTCTGACGGGACTGCTGACTCTCGAGGTGCTCGGCGCCTTTGCCTGGGACCAGATCTGTCTGCTCGTGTTCGCGCCCAAGATCTTCATCGCCTCCATGCGCGCTTTGACCTTCAAGGACGTGCGCCAGTTGTTGAAGATGACTGTCGTCTCGCTGTTCATCATCTACATCCTGGCCAACATCGACTACGAGGAGATCGAGCGTCAGCAGCAGTTGCTGGAAGAACAGCGTGCTGCTGCGGCCGCGCAGGAGATCAGTAGCTAGAGATACAACCATTTACTCACGTGACAGGGGTAACTCACGTGCTGTAAGCGGAAGCAATTCATAGATCGCACTTCAACTATGGACATACAAGTAGTTCTCCGCCTAGGTTGGTCACTGCAGTTGAGTCCACAAGAATGCCAGCGTTTCTACAGTACTTCTTCGTAGGATGGAGATTGCTCTACCCAAGATGAATATCCGAGGTAACTCCTGAATAACGATGAGAAATACCGTCAGAGGACGCATCACTGAAAACAGTGAGATGAATTGAAGGCGTACCTTGATGCTTCAGCGCCATTCGTAGAATGAAAACCGCCCACACCAACAAGTGTCCTTGTACCGTCCGAACATGAGTCTCCAAGACAAACGCGAGCTGGTACAGCGGTGAGACCCAAACTTTTTACGTAAAACGATAAGAAGACCCATAAAACCCACGAGTTCGACCACTGTAAACACCAGAATATTCGTCACAGTCCCGAGCAATTTGGTGAAAGGCACTGCCGTTTGTGCGTAGTAATTAGCTGCAGGTAGCTGGGAAAGTACGAGCAAATACAACGCATAAAGTAGTGGCAGTACCCATTCCACGTACTCGGCAAGGAGAAGGTATTCGGCATGGAACAGAGCTTGAAGCATATCCCACACGGCCGTTTCTGTTGCTTTGTGCGATAAAGCTGCACGCAGTTTACCCGCTGAAATGGCGGTGCTGGGGTCCATGAGTGTCAAAAGCCGTCTCGGACCGGACCCTTTCCTAGCAGGAAACTTTGTTTGGCATGAGAGTGTAGAGCTAGCAGGAGCTACTTGGCTGCGCTCAGATGATTTGGGAGTTGCATTAACATGCTGCTCTTCACCGGTCGGTATCGCTGTTGGTGCAATGGAAGCCGGCGGTACTGCATGC
>JAIKVJ010005510.1:0-11751 GCA_024679225.1 Phytophthora pisi | reverse complement strand
GTGGCGTGCTCCACCACTAAGAGCATGCTTTGCCTACAGGGAGCATCCTCGCCCACCACAAAGCAATTCTCTGAAATTTATTTTCAGAGCTAAGGGACGATCGGATTCCGGTCTGAATTTGGATTTTCTCCATTTCCCGCCATACTCGGTTCAGCAAGCGCGATCAGAACAAACAGGTTTTGATACAAGTCAAAGCTAATATGCGTAACTTTATGATCTGTTTCTTTTAATAGCCTTTATAGACTTATAAATTACGTGCATGTTACCTGTGTCGTCGTCCCAGCAACATGCGAATAGCTTACAACTGCATTATGCGGAAGATATTTGAGATCATGTTGACCAAAGCTGCCTAGTGAGTTATTATACACGCGCGACCCACGAGTTCAAAGGCTGGCTTCTACTGTGCGCATTAACTGGATGGTGATGTGGCAGAGGCCTCCAATACCAGGACGATTATCGGTCTTGATCTTCTCGGGGTTCAACGAGTGAGCTGAACACTGCCACATCCCACCCAGCAGCAGAGCCGTCTCGTTCGACGCTTCCTAGAGCGCGGTGACTTATAGATCGGCCTCTCGAAGCAGTGGTGTTTCTAGTGAGGCAAGGTCGAAGTGGTGACTCATCGAGGGATAAGGTTGGAGCAGTCTCCGACACACGTTTGCGCGCGCTCACTGAATCGATAGGGAGGTGCCAGTACTAATTCATGCGGTCGTGTAGCTTAGACCCGGTTCACGTGTCGAACTAAGTGGCATTCTATTACTACTTGCTTTTCACTCGTGCTGCTGCTCTTTTTTACGTTTAGTTAAGCCTGTCTCTGTGAGGGACATGGCTACACTCGACTCGGAAGTTCGGAAGAATTTCCCGCCCGCTGTCGCAGGGAGTTTCGATTCGAGCAGCTTCTGGCACGCAAGGTTTCGCAGTAGTTTCAGATTCTACTGGTTTCATAGGTTTCATTTTCTTGGCACCAGTCGCTCTAGCTGTAGCGGCTCGCGTCTACTCGCTTTTGCCGATTCCTGGCACTTCATACAGCTCAGTCTTCATTTTTCCTGCAACTACTCAAGAGTCAGTTCGTTTTCCAGTAAAATCCATAACAATTTCGAAATTATACCTGAGATGACTCTCTGGTACGAATCAAGTCTTCAAGTCCCGGCCTGCAGTCTCCTGTTCGGCCAGCAAGTCCGGACGCCACCTGTGCTAAGTGCCGTCGCCAGACCGCTCTTACCTGGATGAAAACCCCTCGTCCCGTCGAAGACGT
This sequence comes from Phytophthora pisi, assembly GCA_024679225.1. Lineage (NCBI taxonomy): Eukaryota > Oomycota > Peronosporomycetes > Peronosporales > Peronosporaceae > Phytophthora > Phytophthora pisi. The sequence goes on along the minus strand of JAIKVJ010005510.1, from coordinate 10,499 downwards.
CTCTCCGAACCTAAGCAGTCGCGCCTGGACGACGAGGCCTCCATGGGAGACACTCACGACCCTGCAATGCCGGGATCCCAAGATCATGCTGGTAGCGGTGGTGCTGCAGCAACTCCGGGGCCGTCTGAGGTCCCGGCTGCCGCTAATCGCGCCAGTACGGTCCGGATTCCGCCTCTGGGCCCGACTTCGCCACCCAGATGATGCAGATGTTCATGGTGCAGCAGCAGGCGCTGCAAGCACAACAGCAGCAAGCCATGCAGGCTCAGCAGCAACAGTTCATGGCCTTCATGCAGCAACAATCGCTGTTCCAGCGCGAAATGTTCGAGAGCCAGGCGCGTGCGAACAAGCAGAAGGCGGATCCGCCTAAGTTTCACGGCAAGTCCTCTGAAGACCTCGAGTTGTGGCTGTTTCACATCGAGGAGCACTTTAGCGCCTACGTTATCGAGCGTGACTCGCCCGACTCACGGTTCGTCGATATGGTTGTCCCATTTTTGGGTACGGAGGCCATGTCGTGGTACCGAGAGTTTAAAAACACGCTTGGTGACTCACCGCGCGTGTGGGCGTTGTTCAAGCAGCAGATCCGACTTCGATTCCGCGATAGTGACTTCGACTACAAGCTGCTGATTAAGCTCTACAACCTGCGGTTCTCAACTACTCAGTCGGACTACACGTCTAAGTTCATGCTGTTGCTCTCGCAGACTACGATCGAGTTGCCTGATATTGTGAAGCGATGGTTCTATCAGCAAAATTTACGATCGGACACGAGCTACCACATCTCACAGAATATCCCCACGACTTTGCAGGAGGCGATTACGCATGCTCAGCGCTTCGAAGATGCTCGTGTTGCGCGCACTCCTGAAGTCAAGCCGCCTGCTGTGACCGCCAGTAATAAGAAGCACAGCAAGCCGCCAGCAGCTCCCGCGACCCCCACCACCGTGAAGCCCCCAATTGTGTGCCATCGGTGCGGCGAGCCGGACCACATTGCACCAGCGTGTCCCAATCGCGGGAGCGCTGGGGTGCAAAAAAGTAGTTAGCTCAGCGGGCTGGCGCCCCGCTGAGCAAGGCCCCGATAGTGCTGACCATACACTGCCGGTGAGCCCAGCTACCCGTGCATCGAGTTCGTCTGCAGCTGGAAAACCCGCGGCTCTATTTGTTTACTGTCGCGATAATCTAAGTTACAGCCGGCCGAAGCATGGACTTTATGGTTTCTTGGAGCAGTCTACCACTATTAAGTCGCAGGCTGTCTCCACTTTTATTGATTCTGGTGCCTCCTTCAACGCGATCACGCCACGGCTTGTGAAAAAGCTGGACCTGGTTGTCAAGGACTACCCTACACCTGTCTCGATCACCGTAGGAGGCGGCAAGAAACTCGTCATCCCTCGGAAGGTCGTGAAGTTTGCGTGCACCATTCCTGGATTTGCGCCGTATGTTACTCGCGCCCTCGTGATGGAGGTGCCCGAGAATAAAGACGTACTTCTTGGCATGCCTTGGCTGGCTACAGTGAATCCTGATATCAACTGGTCGGCACGGACGATTGCGCCACGTCGCGGCAACAACGCTGTCCCATTCTGCCAGTGTCTTCATGCCAAAGCCGCGAGGCGTGTTGGTTATCGACGTACTCGCTGTTCTGCTAAAGCAACATCAGTATCCCGTGACGAGCTGTTGCACTACTACAGCCACCATGACTATCTCTCCGCCCAAGGATCCACCCGTGTCGTCTCTACCAAGCAGCTCAAGCCGCTACTTCGTGCTACGGACAACGAGTTTTGTCTGTTCGTCAATGCAGACGGCTCACCATCGAAAGAAGAGCTGACCTGGGAGTCATTCAAGTCGTCGCCCTGCTTTACAAGTTCCGATCAAGATTATTTCGTGAGGAATTGCCCTCTGTCCCGCCGGTCCGCGAGGGTCTCATGGAGGCAAGTATCGAATTGACAGATGATGAGCCAGTACACCGGAAGCAGTTTCCCCTCTCCGCTGCGCAGAAGGAAGCTATCCGTCTGGGGACACAGGAGATGTTAGCGGCCAAGATCATTCGAAAGTCCGCGTCGCTCTACTGCTCGCCTACTTTTTGTGTGAAGAAAAGCTCTGGGGAGTGGCGTATCGTGCACGACTTCCGCGGGCTGAACGCAAAAATGCTGGTTCCTGCCAATCCCTTCCCTCGCAAGGAAGATATCTACCGGGCGATGGCAACTGGCAAACTGTTTTCCGCGATGGACCTCCTCTGGGGTTTCTATCAAGTAAGACTCCGAGAGGACTCAATTCCCTACACGGCATTCTCAACGCCGGACGGCCTCTACGAATACTTGGTCACACCCATGGGGGTCTCCAGTAGCCCCTCATGCTTCAATCGGTTGGTGCAATCCATCTTCAGCGATCAGCGGTCATTTTGCCAGACTTACTTTGATGATATTTTCGTCTTCACCCCGTTGGAGTCTGTGGAGGATCACTTAGTGGCGCTCGAGCAGGTTTTCCAGCGCTGTGTCGATCAGCACCTCTACATCAAGCTTTCTAAGTGCACGTTCTGCGCTACGGAGATCCCGTGCCTTGGCGACTTCATCGGGCGGGAGGGTGTTCGGATGGATTCAGCGAAGAGCGACGTCATCAAGGACTGGCCGGTGCCTCGCACTAAACACCAGCTTCAATCGTTCCTGGGCACCTGTGTCTACGTCTTGCGGTTTTGCCGCGATTTTGCTTCGTTGGTTGCCCCGCTGACCGAGTTGACAAAAAGTCGAGCCAAGAACGACAGCGTCACGTTTGAAGATGTCCACATGCAAGCTTTTCTCGAGCTCAAGTCGCGACTGGCAGCCCCACCAATCCTGGCTCACCCCGATTTTTCGCTACCTTTCCATGTGAGTATGGACGCCTCAGACTTTGCGGTCGGTGGATATTTGTTCCAGCGCGACGAACAGGGAGGTGAGCGCATCATTTTGCGTACGGTGGACGTAAGCTGACTCCGGCGGAACTGATCTACCCGACTCGGGAGAAGGAGCTCCTTGCAGCACTCCATGCCATGCGATGTGGAAGGTGTATTTGATTGATCGGCCGTTCTACATCAACACGGACCATCACACCATCGCCACTATCCTCCAGCAGCAAACGTGTTCGCAACGCTTAGCTCGCTGGCTCAACGAGCTCGCCTTGTTCCAGCCAATGTTCAAATGGATCAAAGGTAGTACCAATGTCGTCGCCGACATGATCTCCCGCAAGCCGGTCTGGAACGATGGCACAGCGCGCGCTATCAGTTTGTCTGCGCTCTTGGAGTCGCTGATCTCACCAGAGCTGGCTGCGGAACCGAATTCGCTTTTTGCAATGCGGCGATCAACTCACCCTAGTATCCTAGACGAGTGCCGCCGGCTTGGACCCAGTGATTTGTTTCTCGGGCCGATTTTGACGCATTTGAGTGAAGCTCAACCCGAGATTTCATCTGAACTGCGTCATTTTTCCGTCGACAATGGTCTTGTCTACTTTCAACCATTTGCTGAGGCGCCCCGTCGATTGTGTATCCCTGCCGACACCGCGCTGCGCAACAAATTACTGTTTGAGGAGCACGACGTCGCAGCGCGCGGCCACCCAGGCTATCACAAGACGCACATTTTCATGGCATCGAAGTACTACTGGCCTAACCTGGTCAAGAGTGTCCGCAAGTACGTCGCGAGTTGCGAGTCTTGTCAACGATCGAAAAATCCCCGCGGCAAGTCATCTGGTCTGCTTCGCCCGCTCGACATTCCCTCAGCTCGTCGGCAAGACATCAGCGTGGACTTCATGGTGAATTTACCTCCGACTTCTTCCGGGCACGACGCTATCATGGTCATTGTGGACAGATTAACGAAACGGGCACATTTCCTGCCTACGTCAACTCGAGCCACCGCTATGGCCACGGCACAGCTTTTCTGCGCGTCCTATCAGCGCCTCCATGGTCTGCTTCGCTCAATTGTTAGCGATCGCGACGCCAAGTTCACGTCGAAACTCTGGGAGGGCATCATGAAGCTTCAGGGATCTGAGCTACACCTCAGCACCGCGTTCCGGCCCTCTACCGATGGTCAGTCCGAAGCAACCAACAAGTTTCTCGTCCAATACCTCCGACACTTTCTCGAGCCATTCCAGACTGATTGGGAAGCGTATCTGCCCCTGGGCGAATTTGCCTACAATTCTCGTGAGCATTCTACTACTGGTCTCGCCCCGTTCGTCGCTGACCTCGGCTATTTACCGCGCTCGGTGAGCGATTTAGTGCTAAACCCCACCACGGAGGAGTTTCCCCCGGCTACGCGCTTTGTCGACAACCAGCAGGCGATATTGATCGCTGCCCAGGACGCTATGGCAGAGGCCCAACGATCGTGGCATCGGTACTACGATCAAAATCGTCCAACTACAAGCTTCGCCGTCGGTGATAAAGTCCTGCTCGACACGAAAAATCTCGACCTCGCTCACACCGGATCGGCTGGCAAGAAGAAATTCGCTGCCCGATTCATTGGACCATACCGAGTCGAGGCAGTCACCGGCACCGACCGCTATCGCATCGCGTTGCCTGAAGGTCTACGGCTCTATCCTGAATTCCATGTATCCTTACTACGGCGCCACCATCATGACCCCATCCAATTCGCCAACAACGTGTTCCCGCCGTTCTTGTAGCAGACGGCTCGACCGGCGAATTGGTGCAATCAATTACGGGGCACCGCAAGCGCAAGGGTGTGCAACAATACAGGGTCAAGTGGGTCAACACGGCTGTCACTCCATCATGGGAGCCACTTTCCAATCTCGGCCAGGTTAAGCAGGTCGTTCGAGAGTATCTCGATCAGTTGCCCGCCACTCGGACCACTGCTCGTCTAAAGGAGGGATTGTGAGGGACATGGCTACACTCGACTCGGAAGTTCGGAAGAACTTCCCGCCCGCTGTCGCAGGGAGTTTTGATCCGAGCAGCTTCTGGCACGCAAGGCTTCGCAGTAGTTTCAGATTCTATTGGTTTCATAGGTTTCATTTTCTTGGCACCAGTCGCTCCAGCTGTAGCGGCTCGCGCCTACTCGCTTTTGCCGATTCCTGGCACTTCATACAGCTCAGTCTTCATTTTTCCTGCAACTACTCAAGACTCAGTTCATTTTCCGGTAAAATCCATACAAAATATGCATACTCTATCGAGAAAAAAAACTTGTGAGTATCGGCGTTTGTAAAGTGCTATCAATGCTAGCGAAAGCTGCAAGTGGAGGTTCACCTTCAGTCATATTAAATAACCAAAAATCCACTGCACCAAGATCTAGTTTTTATTTTAAGGATGACGTGCCGATTTGGCCAGTTTTCAGACAAGGTCGCAGTCTCCGTTAGGCGTTTTCAAGCGCAATGGGTTCTGAGGCTGTCGGTCTCATGTCCGTTATGTTTTTTTGACAATCAAGTGAATGTTATCTTATCTTGAACGCTTTCCGGCGGTTGGGATTGGTATCCATGCTTTTTTGCGGGGAGCCCAACAGATCTATCCGACACTCCAGTTCTCCTCTCATTCCCCAACTCGACACAGAGCTAGCAGCAGCAACAACCTTTCACGAACCCGCTTCTCGACAATGCAGCTTATCCAGTACCTCCCGTTCGTCGCCGCAGCGCTGGGTTTGGGCGTCGTCAGCCAGACTGGCGAAGCTGGCGTCACTTCGCGCATCTTTTACACGACCAATGGCTGCGGCGGAACTCCGGATTTCATGGAGATGCAGCAAACCACGACGTGCTTTGACGCTTCCTGTGGAACTTCGGTGGCTTACAACGTACCGGTTTTGAGCAGCATCAGCTGTAGCACGGACCAGTACACGCACGCTGCGTTCCTCTTTGGAAGCGTACCGTACGTGCTAGCGGGCCAGTATGCTGACGAAAACTGTCAGGTGTACACAGGCTTCTCCTCTGCTATGCGAGCGAATGGAGACTGCGTCCCAACAAGTGCCGCCACTTCGAGAACGATGCTGCTGAACGCCAATGGGACGGTGACATCGACGGTGTATTTGAAGAGCAACAACTGCGACAAGCGAAGCGTTTACGTGGAGACCCTTTATGACCCCAGCTACTTCAAGAACTCGATCTGCGAGAAGGGAAAACTCGGCAACTTCGTCTACTACAACACCGCGTATCCCTCTCCTCACCTCGTGTAGAGCAAGTTCCGCAGCTTCTTCTTTCATCTGATTAGAATAAAATGAAAGTGAATTCAAATGCGAGTTGTTCGATAACCCGATTACATGGTCAACCTTTTCCAGACAGATAGCTCGCTCCATCGTACTGGCTCCTCGTTTTTTTAACTTAAAACGTTTTATCGACAGGGATGAATACGAAGTATGGCCGTGCATCGATAGCGAGGATTCGGCGACCAGGCGAACAAGTTGGGTACTAGAAGTAGTACCAATAAGCTGATGTTGCTTGGTACTCGCCGTCCTCACATGCTTTCATCGAAGCAACACACGATTGTTGCCAATTTAACTTGGTCGTGATTTCGCCGAAGCACCGTGGGAGGTGCCTGTAGTGGCCTCGGACACCGTGGCCATCTCGTGTGTTCGCGAGTCCAATTGTCCAGCATAGGGTAACATGAAGGGGTGCACTACCGTCGTGGCCTGCGTCCCGCGTCAGCTTCTTCCAGCAGCTCAGCACCACAGAAAACAGTGGATCGAAGTCAGACGCTTTCAAGTCCCCGTTAAGATTCCACCCTTCACAAGATACATAATGCTCCATCGCCGGCCTCAGTCCACCCTTGACGATGGGTCCTATTATCGAACTTCTCATTCACCTCCGATTCCTCAGACCGCATGCAGTTCCTCTTCTCCCGGCACAGTGCACCCCTGGTGTTCATGATCGCTCTGATTGCTGCTTTGCCTTCGCTGATTGCTGCGGGCTCCATGGCGAACACCCTTATCTACGAAGGTCGCAACTGCTCCGGCACTCCGTTGGTCGTGTCGGTGGTCGGATCCTCCGACTGTGAAGCGCTGGACTGCGTCTTCTTCATCACCAACAGTGTTGTCTACTCCCCGGCCACCGACGTGGACCCAGAGACGTTCGTGGCCGACGCGTTCGCCGGCTCCAGCTATTTGCTGATCGAGACTTTCACCACCAACTGCAACCTGTTCCTGGGCGCCAAAGCGTACTTGGCTTCGGCGGAGTGCCTATTATACGACGATTCCAGCGACTACGGGGTCGTTGCGGCGCTGCACGACGACGGAACCGCAAGCCTTGCCATCTACAACGACAGCTCGTGCACCGGCACTCCGTTTATGGGGTTCGCGCCGAATAGCTCAGTGCTGTCGACTCACTCGTGCTTCAAGAACTACAGCGTGTTTTACTCCAGTACAAACCCCGGTCTTGACGCTTCCAGCTCCACTTCAACAAGTACCAGAGTAAGTATCGCCACCGACAGCAGCGTCTCCAGCGACGGAAGCGGTACCGGTAACGACATGGTCGGCAGCCCAAACTGTGACCATGACGAAGGCTCCGAGGCTGGTAGGAACGCGGGTATCGACACTGGAGCCTTTGTCGGCATTCTCGTCGCCTACGTCTGGCTCTGCATGGCGGCGTGCATCTTGTGCATGGAGAGAATGGAGCGTCTGGGTCGCAGACTTCGGCTCATACGGTGACAGCTCAAGACAAGACAAGGAGAGTACAACTACATCAGGTTTATTCAATGGGTGTATATAAGCCACCAGCCCTGAGAGGAGTGGCAAGCTCGGCAGCAGCCTACCGAGACCGTACGAACGTATTGTTTGCTGTATACCATACCATAGCCATAGCATAGCATAGATACATACGCTGCGTAAGAGCGAGCCTTCATAACGCGGAAGCGGATCTATCGCCCCGCACACTCTTCGGTGGCGGGGCTCTGTGTGTCCCTCTTCTTATAGGTTCATTTCGCGTTGACGGCTCTCTTTGCCTCTTGTGCCAGAATCGTCTGGAGCTTCCGGAACGCCTCGGCCGCGGACGGCCGCTCCGTCGGGTCGATCGACGTACACGCCGTGCCAATCTGCACCACGCCCTTGAGCGCTCCGGGGGAGAATTCTACGCGCAGTTTGCCCATGGCGACCAACTGTAGAATGGCCGTCTCGGGCATCTTGCGTCCGGCCGGGTTGTTCTCCTTGGCGTGCGCGTACGGGTTCTGCTGCGAGTCCAATTCGGACAGCACGATGCCGAACGAGAACATGTCGGCCTTGTCGTCGTACCGCTCCCCCATCATGACCTCGGGCGCGATCCACAGCGACGTGCCGACTCCTGCCGTCATGGTGCGGTCCACGCGCTCCCGAGACGCGCCAAAGTCGGCGAGCTTGGCGTCTTGGCTCTCGCTGAGCAGAATGTTCCTACTCTTCAAGTCGCGGTGGATCACCGAAGGGGTCAGCGAGTGCAGGTACGCGAGCGCGTGCGCCACGTGGGCCGCGATCTTGACCTTGGTGTAGTCGAAGCCCACGGGGGAATTGTTGTCCGCGCAGTCGCTGAGCCACGCGCGCAGGTCGCCTCCGGCCATGAACTCGGTGACCACACAGAGATCCATAAGGTTGTTCCAGGACACGCCGACGAATTCCACCACGCGCGGGTGGTCCATAACCGTCATCATCTTGACTTCGGTCAGGAACTCGGTCACATGGCGCGTGCTCTTGCGCGTCTCCGGGAACAGCATCTTGACGGCCACCGCTCGTCCTTCATACGTGCCCTTGTACACTTCTCCATAGCCTCCACGACCGATCAAGTCTTCGACAAACACGTCGTCGCGCGGGATGCGGGACGACAGAATGGCGTCGTCCTCGCACACGCTGTCGGTCGTGACCGGGCCGCGCAGTCTCTCTGCGTGCACTGGTGGTCGTTCGTTAGCCCGGTCGCTCCGAACCGGGTCACTAGGGGCGCGGTTGCTACGCAGCTCCATGCTGCGCATCCGGTTGCTGCGTACGGGGTCACTAGGCATGCGGTCGCCGCGCTGTCGGTCGCTACGGTCACTGCGCGGTTCATCCCCGCGCGGTCGATCTCTCCGTTGTCGCTCCTTACGCAGACGCTCGTTCTTCAATCGATCGCTGCGCACCGGGTCGCTGTGAATCGTGTTGTTGCTCAAATCCTCGCGGTGCAGCTTATTGCCTCGCACTGGAGTCGTGCGCAGCTCGTCCGTGTGGAGTCGACCGCTCCGCCCGATGGAGTCACCGCGGGGGAACCTCTCGCTCCTCAACCTGCCGCCAGTACGCAGCTCCTCGCTGCGAGGCTTCCTGCTGCGCTTGTCGTGCCTGTCACTATTGAACGGCACGCCTCGCAACTCGTCGCTGCGCAGTGGGTCACAACGCAGCTCGTTACTGCGCAGAGCGGGCGTGGACCCTCCTGTGTGAGAGCTGAGCGTGCTCCGCTGGTCGCTCCTGGGCGACATCTCGGGCGCGTACCGCTCCTCATTGTCGTGTTTGTCACTCACCGCCAGCGCGACGTCGGGCGCGCGTCCGCGACTGTCGCGCTTCTCCTTCCGCTTATTACGACGCAGCTTCCAGTAGATCAGCAGCGCAGGGAGGATGACGATAGCCAGACATGCCACGACGATGCCGAACAGCGCGCCCGCGCTCATCTTTGAGTCGTGGGAGCTGGTGGCAGTGGCCGTCGAGTTGGAGCCGCTGGCGCTCGCGCTGCTACAGTTGCTACCCGAAAGGATTCCTGTGTGGTCCGACGTGTAGAACTTGTTGTAGCCCAAGTAGCACGAGTGCTCCTGAATGACGGACGCGTTGAGGTCGAACGTCTGCGCCTTGGTGGCGCACGCCGAGTCGTTGTAGATGGTCATGTAGGCCGAGCCGTCGTTGAAGAGCGTGGCGATCTCGCTGCGCGCGCCCATGTAGGACGCGAGCTGGCAGGTGCCCGCGGCCAGGAAGATGTTGGAGCGCACGTACGCCTGGCAGTCCTGCTCCTGGAAGCCGTCGATCATGAGGTACTTGGCCCCGCTGAAGAGCTGCGACGTGTACTCGAAGCGGTCCGTGGCGCAGCGCTCGGCGTAGTAGTAGGACGAGTTGCTGATCTCGATGGCGCTGCACGAGTCCGTGGGCGTGCACGTCTCGTTGGTGAGCTCGAGCGTCACGACCAGCGGCACCGAGTCGCAGTTGGCGTCCGAGTAGATTTCCACCGACGAGTAGTCCGCGAGCACCGACAGCCCGCCGCTCGTCGCCAGGGCGAGCGCCCCGAGCCATGGCGCGCGTAGCATGGGGGGATCGCTCGCTTGCCACTGAAAGGGGAACGGAGCGTAGACCGTGAGAGGGGCGATTTGGTCTGACTATATGCGAGGACTGTTTACGTGTGTGTGCGCGGCTTCCGGGGCGGGCTCCGAATCGGGCCATCATGGTCCTCCCTTCTCTCAACGCGAGCTGAACTTTCAAGAGCTCCTGGTGGTGGCCTTTCCACTTGGACGGTTCGGGTTCCAATGCCGCAGATGGTGATCGTGCAATGAGGAATTGCTCGCTTGAAAGCCAAAGCCACCCGCGGCTATGCTGTGAAGGTGCAGGTGCTCTAGATGTGGCATTCGGTGTATAAATAGTTCGGAG
>JAIKVJ010005509.1:0-11958 GCA_024679225.1 Phytophthora pisi | reverse complement strand
GTTGCCTTTCTGGATACGATCTGCAACATTTACTTTTTGCTCCCCCGCCTCTCCTACGACGAAGTAGGAGGTATGCGTTGGTACGATTCATGTTTAAGCATAGGAGACTAGGATATGATAGTTAGTTTGGCCTAACTCATTCTAATTCACTTTCGGATTTCCTTCCTAACCAACACTCGACTACCAAGCCTCGCCCGCATAATCTCAAGTTTACTTTCAAGTTTTGCAACCTGAAGACGTATTAACACATGTACTTATAGCTTCACCATTCAGCTGTACTACCCTCCTGATATCGTAAAAAAATGTCACAATTGCTTCGAGCTCGGAGGCACAAATTTGTACGATATATTTGTAATAATAAACAAAAATATTTTTCATGCCAGTGAAGACACAGATGTGAAAGAAACGGGCCGTTCGGGTATTTTCGTAGCCGTTCCGAACGGCTACGAAAATACCAGTGCCTTGAGAGAGAAGTTGTTACCGGAGCATTAGCCCCCAATTTCGTGCAAAGGTCTGAGATCAAGCGTACCACAAATTGTTTGCATCAATTAATCTGTGATGGCAATTCCGATACATGTCCTGTAATGGTTTGAATGCTGCATATGCTTCATGCTGGGGTGGCGTCGATGAAAAGCTATCTCCTCGGAGATCATTAAAATGATCGTTGTCAGTTTCTATTGTTTTGGCTTCGCAGGGCTGAAGGAGTGGTAATGAAGTAGGGGCATGTCGGGTTTGGGGGGTTAACCCACAAGAGCGTGAGCTCAGCAAGACCAAAAGAACAGGAGTATAGCTGGACATCATGACGACGGAGCCTCAAGGAATATCTGCACTGTGCAGACTGCACATGATTCTGCAAAAACCGAGAAAGGGGCTAGAGTTTATCCTAAAAGCCACAAGAGAAAAAAGACAAGCTTGCACTTGCACCATACAAACCACGAAGCAGCAGCGGATAGCTGACTATAAACTAAAACCTTCCATTTGTTCCGCTGCCGCTGCAACGCGTGCCTCGCGACGCCGGTTGCAGTGCAGCAGCAGTAGATTTATAGGCTTTCATCGGCCTACGCGTACGAGCCTTCAATAATGACATCATCGATCTTGAGGATCATCCGCACCACCTGCGTGGCGAGCTGCAGCTGCTGCTGCTTGCCGATAAGCGTCTCGAACACCTGCTGCTCCTTCATGTCGTTCGTGCCGGACGAGTTGCAGTCAATACCAAGTCGCGGGTTTTTCTCGGCGATCTGCTGTGCGCGCACGGCGGAAAGCGAGTCAATTGGGCTCAGGCCGCTGTTCTCCGCCAGAGCCATCGGGACGTCCTCCAGAGCATCGGCAAAGGCACGGATAGCGTACTGCTCGATGCCCTTCGTGTTGTCGGCGTGCTCCCGCACAGCGATACCGCAGGCAATCTCAGCGGCGCCACCACCGTACACGATGCGGTTGTTCTTGATCAGGTTGCGGGTCACACACATGGCGTCGTGCAGCGATCGCTTGGCCTCCTCTACAATCATCTTGTTACCACCGCGCACCAGCACCGTGATGGCGTCCGAGCTCGCGCAGTCCTCAATCACCAGCATGCGCTCCTTCGTGGTACCGAACGCCACCTCACGCACAGTGCCAGCACGGCCCAGCTTCTCAGGCGTGAGCTCCGAGAAACGCGGGACGATGCGTCCACCGGTGGCAATAGCAATGAGCTCCAGCTCGACGCCGCCGACCCAGCGCACAGCGGGCAGCTGGTTCTGCAGCAGCAAGTGGTTGGCCTCGTCGTCGAATCCCCACTGGCAAATGACGAGGTTGGCGCCGCTGTCCTTCACCTGCTTGATCATGGTCGTAAAGTACTCCTGCTCCTGCTTGTAGAGCTTTTCGTAGGCCTCGACGCTGGTAATGTCCAGCTTGTGCTTGGTCTTGGGCTTGGGGGGCTCGAAGGGGCACGTCAAGATGCACATCTTGGCGTCCTTGACCTCCTTGGGCATCTGCGGGTGCGAGAAGTCCTTGTCGATGGCAATGCCGTTGATGAGCGCCGTCTCGCCCAGGGTGCCGCCAGGCTTGCCCTCCATCTTGATGAGATCAAAGTTGACGTCGCGGGTCTCGAAGTTGGCCACCTTCATGACGGCGTCCACGGCGATCTGCGCCATCTGGCGCTTGTACTTGTTGACGATCTTGGACGACAGCGTGGTCATGGCCGTCTCCACGAGGGGCGCAGCGTCCTCCTCCGAGAACTGGATCACGTCACCAATGGCCTCCAGGTGCTTGCAGGCGATCTCGCAGGCCTCCTCGAAGCCGTCGGCGATACGCATCGGGTGCAGGCCGTTGCTCAGCAGCTTCTCGGCCTGCTCCAGCAGCGCGCCGGCCAGCACGACGACGCCCGTGGTGCCGTCGCCGATCTCGTCGTCCTGCGACTTGCTGAGCTCCACGAGCAGGTGCGCCACGCGGTGCTCCACCTGCATCTGCTCCAGGATGGTGGCGCCGTCGTTCGAGATGGTCACGTCGCCGTCCTGGCTCACCATCATCTTGTCCATGCCGCGCGGGCCCAGCGAGGTGCGCAGCAGGCTCGACACGGTGCGCGCCGCCAGGATGTTGCTCTACAATACAGTTTTTGACAAAAAAAATAAGATCTTGTTCGTGTTTTTGACGAGGGCTATAATCACGGGTATTTTTGACAGCATTCATTCCGTTTTTGACAACGCACCTTGATGGCCTCCACGCCCTTGATGCGCTGCTTCTGCTCCTGGTCGCGCAGGATGATGAAGGGGCGGCCGTACTCGTCAAAGACCATCGACATGGTGGCGGATAGGGCGGATGTGGAGCGACGTAGGAGGGTGGGGAGAGGGAGGAGACAGGAAGCCGAGCAGCGGATTCCCCCGATACACGCACGACGTTGGCGTCTTGTGGTGGTGGCCAACAAGATTTTTGGCTCGGATTTTTACGCGCGTAAAAAGAGGTGACTCGAGGCGTAATTACGTTTTGGTGTGGTAGACGCAAATGTGTACGACACATCATTTGGCGTTGAAGTTGTCCGGGCTCATTAGTGCCAGTGATGCTGCGCCTCCCGCTGCTTATTGGCGCGCTGGTGCTGCTCTTCGATGTGGCCGACGCGGCCTGCGCGCGCGGCGTGTACAACAACAAGATCTGCTCGGGCCACGGGACGTGCAACCCGCGCAACTTTTGCGAGTGCGACGCGCGCCACTTCGGCTTCGACTGCTCGCAGAGTCCGTCGTGTCTTGCTTCGAGCTATTCGTTCCATGTTATCTTACTCTAGTTGCTGTGTGTTATGTGGTAGAGCGCTGTCCGCTGGGGCCGGCGTGGGTGGCTCCTGCGCGAGCGACGGACGACGCGCACTACCCCGTCGAGTGCTCGAACAAGGGCGTGTGCGACTACGAAGAGGGCTCCTGCACCTGCGACGAAGGCTTTGTGGGCTCCGCGTGCCAGCGGCGTACGTGTCTGGGTCGATGGAGAGCGCGGTGGAGTAGTGTCTAGAGACTTATAGCTTGTTATGCTATCATTGCAGTGGAGTGCCCCAACGCCTGTGACGGCGCTGGCCAGTGCCTGTCGCTGAAAGAGCTGTCGGCAACATATGCAGTAGGGTCGGAGCCGCTCTATGATAGTGTATGGGACGCCGAGATGATCTACGGATGCAAGTGCCGCAAGGGCTACCACGCCTACGACTGCTCGCTGCGTACGTTCAAACTCTACAGCTGCGATGTTTGAATTGTTGGCGTAACAATAATATTACTGTTGGACTGCTATCCAGGGTCTTGTCCTCGCGGTGATGACCCGCTGACTACGGGTCAAAAGAATGAGGTGCAGATTGTGCAATGTACGGCGACTGGAGGGTCGTTTTTCCTCTTCTTCAATGGGCAGGGTGCACAAGTTCCCTATGATGCCACGCTCGAGCAGTTCCTGAGCATTTTCGCGACAATCCCAGGTTTTCCCCAAGTGAAGGTCACTTTCGGCGGGACAGCGAAGACGGTTTGCAGCAGTGTGACGGCAAACGCCATTTTGATCGAGTTCATCTACGATTTCGGGCCGTACGAAGTCGCCCTTGTCGTCTACAGGTTGCGTTAGCCTCCGCCTCATACTCACGATTTTTGCACTTGGTTTGTGAGTTTTTAGGCAGCCTCCGATTAAAGTCATGGGGACGCTGAAGGGCGTCGCTTATCTCACAGGAGGCAGCGTGTTCGCGACATCTGCAGGCGGCATCTTGGCTGGCAGAACTTCGGTTCAAGGAACAAAGGAATGGGAGTTCTGCAGCAATCGAGGCGACTGCAACTATGGTGAGGAATGCATGTGCTAACGTACCCATAGGAGTTCTTGCTAACTTTTGAAGTTAATCCCCAGAAACCGGTCAGTGCGTGTGCTTCCTTAACCCCATGCCGGGCTATCGGTCCAGCGACGGATATGGAAATCCAGGAGCGCGCGGCGACTGTGGCTGTGCCAACGACAAGAACATGTACGGAGGATCGATCGTGGCCTGTGTGGGGGAGCTCGCTTGTAGCGGCCACGGCTACTGCACGGGCTCGCCATCGTTCAAATGCGTTTGCGAGAAGGGATGGACCACCGGAGACTGTTCCGCAAGTATGCGCCAAGAGCGTACCAATGCTATGAGCTCTTCAATTGCTGACGCTATGGATTTGAATTTTGATTCGCAACAGGAACTTGTCCTACCGGTCCGTCCTGGTTTACCGCTCCGTCAGCGAGCAATACCGTGCACAACCAATGGACAATGTGTTCCGATGTTGGAACTTGCGACCAGACTACAGGCCAATGTTCCTGTTACACTCCATTTGAGGGAGCCGCGTGCGAATTCAGTGAGTACTAGCACAAGTCAACGCAGCGCGGTTGATAAGGAATTCATAATCTGCCTTCTCTTGTGTAGTGAAATGTCCTGGTGAACCAGTTTGTGGCGGCCACGGAGAATGCATGAGTATCCGACGGCTTTCGTTGGAAGCTGACGTGGACTCCCCATCGCTTCGCTTCGACTACGGAGCCGACCCAAATAATGTGCAGACATTTGACCGTGACAATATTCTCGGCTGCAAGTGCGACCCAGGATACGAGGGCTACGACTGCAGCAAACGTAAGTACCATGTTTGCATTGTTCGAATGAAACCTAGTCACTCACTATTCGGGATCGACCAGGCTCCTGTCCTAGGGGCGATGATCCAGTGACAACCGACCAAGTGGATGAGATCCAGGTGTTGAAGTGTACGGCGACGGGTGGCGTCTTCCGCCTTCAGTATCGCACCTCAACATCGGTCGATATCCCTTTCAATGCTGGAGCTAGTGCGCTTCGTGATATCCTCATGACTTCATTCGGATTTGAAGGTCCTGTCGTCACATACTCCACCGGTACACCAGCCTGTACTGCTCCAGCATCCCCAGCCAATATCATCACTATCACATTCCCAGTAGATCACGGCGATATTCCACCGCTGCGAGCTGTCACGACAGACCTCACCTCAACTGGTGGGGCCATGAGCTTCGTCACCGCGGACAACGGGGTTGCTATCGGTGGGGTTGCAAGTCAACGGGGTACCAAGGAAAACGCAGTCTGCTCCAACAGAGGCTACTGCAATTACCTACAAGGAACCTGCACGTGCGCGTTCGGATATGGCAGTAGCGATGGCCGTGGGAACCGCGGGAACAGGGACGACTGCGGCTACATATTGCCCAAGGTCAAGTACATAGCTCAGGAATAATAAATCACCACCTGGGAAGCTCTGGATGCTATGATGAACTACTATCAAAAATAGAAGTTGTCTTCGCGTTCTGTGCAAGTCCTCTGCGGATCGTTCCTCATTGTCCTAGTTAAACTTTGACGAAGGACGAAGCAAATGCGTGATCCTGGCGATGACACGGCAAGCTCAGGCAAGGTGATGCGCCGGGCTGCGTCCGCATTGACCCCGTCGAGCCAACCTAGTCGGCATAAAGGGTATGTTTAGAATTGATACAGAAACGTATCAGCCACTGACTTCCCCTCATTTTGCTGCAGGGACTCACTCAGTCGCCGCACGCTAGCCTCGTCCGAGTTTAACCGTCTTGTTGCTCGCGAAGGTGCAAAATCTGTGGATACACTGGTATGGTGTAGTCACTTATCAATCCAAACTTTGGTTTTACCTTTCGGATCAGGCTTAAACCAGCAAAAAGTCGAGCTGGACGACAACAGCATGAACGGTTTGTTTCTCAGTAATGACAACCATTGACACACACGAGCTCATTGTGTATATGACAGATGCGATATCTCCAGCGAAGATCAAACTGGATCGAGCTCTGCAAATAAAAGACCGCTGTGATCGAGAGCTTCAAGCTTTGTGCGAGTCCAAGCGCCGTCGCTACCGAACCCTTTCATTATTGGATGGCCACGACGAGCTTATACTACTGGAGCAGGAGAAGCCCAACGAGAGCCTAATTCGAGGTACGTGTCATCGATACCTAGCAGGGTTAACCCCTTAATTGACCTCTACTTGGTTGTTGACGATAGATAAACGGGAGTTGGAGCGCTTGATGAGGAAACTTTCTCCGGCTATGAGTCATTTTGCCTCCACTCAGTCCGAGTTCGTGCACCTTCTCCAGGGCTGCTCCGCTTGCAGCAACCGGTTGGCATTTTGCGCTGCGTGTGCCGACAAGGCGTCCGAGTTCTTCAATGGGTTCACGTCAGCCGAGCTTTTCGCTCTCTACGGCAGCGATTTGCCTCCCGCCAACGAAACTGAACTCGCGAGCTTTGTCGACGCCGTCGCCACCCGTGAGGCTCGAGCAATTCGTAACGAGTACGCAGATATGTAGCGCCAATGGAATTTAAGAAAATTAAACAAGTTTACATCAAGCCCTTGCATACTGCTAAGCTTTAATCATCGAGTTGGATGGCAACGTAGATCCACGCATCATATGCATTCGTCCTCTGACAAGATACGAACCGGAAATTCTTCCAACATTTGTTGCCACTGGGTGTCGCTCAGAACGCCAGGGAAAGTTTGTCAATCGAACATGTCTTCGTCCTCAAACAGCGTACTGTACCGCACCGCGGGTCGTTAGCTGAAGGGATTCCCTCATTGTGCAATTTGACCAGTTCCCAACAATGTCAACTTTTGAGTCGTACCGAAGCGTCAACAAGGGCTGCATTCCGGCAAATGCCAAGCTCCAGGCGTCTCCCACACACCGCGGCCAAGCTCTCCGCATGCGTCAACTCGGTAGCAAGGGGAAGCTCTTCGACGGCGGTCAGCCAATGGGCCGACCCGACAAGCTGGGCCAGCTCGCAATGTCCGAGTCGTTGTCGTCCTTCGCCAATGACCCAGTGAAAAGCGACTCCTTGATCGCCCTCGGGGCGCTCGCAGCGTTCGGTGCTGCATCGTACGGTCTGCTTCGAAGCCACTGGGAGCGGAACTCAACGGTGCAAGACCTCAACGAGCGTGAACGCAAAGAGTACCTGCTCAAGGAGCGGGCGCGTGTGAAGCAAGAGCGAGAGGAGCTGCAGCGCTTCGAGAACGCGCAAGTATTCAAGATCGTGGTCACAGGAGTGCTGCTGGCACTAGCTGCGCTAGTGCTGCTGTACAAGGGTTGGTTCTTTCTCCTGCTCGCTTTCAGCGTGCTGGTCTGCACTTTCGCCTGAGTGATCCCCAGACCCAAGGGAAGAGTTGTCATGAAACAGAAATGCTCATTTTAGCGAAGTGGATGTTGTGAACGAAGTACAAAAGTAAATTTCCGGCGTGCAGTTTGAATGACCAAGATAAGTTGTGTATAGTGCTACGACTTTATCTGCATAATTGAGCATTGTTCTTCTTAGCTTAGGCATGTTTCGCTAGCTTTCGTGATACTTCTTAAGCCAAGTCCGTCTCGCGAACTTCGTCGACACCGGCGAGCTCCACTTCGGCAGGATCCACCGCTTTGCTGCTTAGCACTGACTTGGCCTCCGGGTCTTCCCCTCCGTGAGCTTGCTTGCGCTTACGCAAGTTATCCAGCGTCGTGGCCGACGGCGCGTACAAGTAGCACAGCGTGTACACGTAGACGTTGAAAATGGTTTGGAGCGAGGTCCACGCGCCTCCGCTGGACGGGGTCGGAGAGAACGCTCCGTTGGCCAGACCCGAGAACGAGGCGATGATCATCAACAGACTCAGCCCCACCAAGTACCGGTAGCGCATACGGCGAGCTCGGATCTCCTTGACGCTCATAACGATCAAGATGCAGTACCACACGATAAACGCAGCGCTGAGAAGCCCACACAACACCTTAAGCAGAGCGAAGTTGCTGTTCTCGGCCAGGGGGTCCCACGTGACGTCGTTGTTGCGGTTGTACTTGATGTAGCCGTAGTAAATGGTCATGATGAGCCAGAAGAAGGCCACGAAGAGGAGCTTCGGCGCGAAGAAACGAGTATTCGACACGCCGTTCTCCTTGCCTTGTAGACGCAGGTTGTCGATCGAGACCAGCCAGAAGAGCAGCAGCATCTGGAAGAAGGTCACCTGGAAGCCCACGCTGAGGATGCGAGCCGCGTTGCTGCCGTACCTCGCCTCGGCCGCGTAGAACGGGTCGTTGAACAGAATCAGCGACAGAACCAGCGCCATGACGAAGCCCTGCTCGACGTTCTGCTCGCGTGACGACAGCTTGTTGACGCTGAAGATGCACCAGCCAGCGAAGATCGCCGAGAGGAAGAGGAAGAAGAGCTTCATGCCGATGAGCCAGTTGGTGAACGCCTCCGTGCCCCAAGTCTTGCGGAACTGGACGTTCGAGCCGTTCAGGGCCAAGTTCTCGGTGGAGTTCAACAGCACGTCCACCTGGTAGTCGTTGAAGTCGATGTCTCCGAAGCGCAGGAAGTAGGCGGCATCGCAGTACGCCTCGCCCTCCTCACACTCGACCGTGACGGTCTTCTGGACGACGTTGGTGATGATGTCGGCGTACGTCTGGTTGCCGCTGGTCTCGTTGAGGTAGAAGCCCTTGACGTGTGGAGTCATGGTGACGTCGAAAGACCGCGCCGTCTTCTGCAGGTTCGGGAACGCGGCCTCCAGGTAGAAGTAGCGGTTGAGCTGCGTGAACCCGTTGAGGCCGAACGTGTAGTGGACCACGTGCAGACTCTGCTCGGTGCTCGCGAACGGCCGGTTCGTGCGGTTCGTGCACGCGTCGAACATGCAGCTCAGCACCGACCGCTGCTCCTTAGTAAACAGACTCAGGACCTCGTCGATAGCGGACACTGTTCCATTCGCGTCCGTGTCCTCGACGGTCGTCATGCTGTTAGTGGAGTTAAGGCATTCGTTGTACAAGCTGATGGAGAAGTCGGACGTGCAGCGCGTGGGGATGCTGGTCCAGTCGGAATTGGCCACCGCTGGCGAACCGCTGAAGCCGATGAGCACGAAGAGAGCGAGGAACGTGACTGCGATGCCCGACACGGGCAGCAGCTTCAGCATGGAAATGACCTCGATCCGCATGAAGCTGCCGTCCTCGCCCCGCTCCGCAGGTTTCGACTTCATTTTTCTATTGCGTACAGCACACACTCGACCTTGTTGGGCGATAGAAAACTTCGAGTCGTTGGAAAAGCGAAAATGGCGTCGAGAGCGATGGTGATCAACTAAATAAAAATATTTGTCCGTTTTTCTCCTTCCTTACTTGTTGAAACCCCTGCGCCGATGCCCTTCAGGCAACGGTCCTGGTACCGCTACTTGAAGTCTAAGTCTAGTTGGACCTCAACTGGTAGTCGATGCATTGCGCTAATAGCCTGAAACGAATACGTGTTGCGGAAGCCTAGATATTCATGATGCTGCTCACTCAGGCACGAACAAGCGTCTTGGCCTAGACCATCGCAGTGCTCACAGCCACTGCTGCCGCCCAACTTGCGTTCGGAGCTTCTGGAGGATCTGGAGGCGCCTCAAGTGGAGGTACTCAACCGCTTCGGCTGAGAGTCCGTCCTCGCTTCTCGTCATGATGTCCAGCTCCAGTTGGATTCCCTGCGCCACCACTTTCTTGAGTTCGACTTCGTCTGCCATGGATGGTTTTGCTCGTTGTTGAGAACCGTCAACGTCCCATGGTCATGTGGCTGATCAGGAACAAACTGCTGGAAGCTGGTCGAGCTCTTGAAGCGGCGGCGAGGCTTGGATGTCTGGATATGGCCAAGCGTATTTATACTCGATACTGGAAACACATTCGCGAGCAGCGATACTACCCGCTCACTGAATCCCCCGTGCGCGGCATGCTACGGATGCAGAGAGACCCGCCACTGTGTATTTCGGAGAAGACGATGGCGGGGGCGGTCGCGTTGGGGGATCTGAATCTGGTGGAGTGGCTGGTGGAGACGTTCGGCGCTGAGATCGATCTCTTCGGTGCCGCTGTACCTCCAGGCTGGAACCCGTTCCAGCGCCCGCATTTGATCGATACAGCAGCGCGGCACCTTCCTGTGGCCAAGTATTTGCACCAGATATCGGTCAGGATGACGGCCCGAGGAAACTATACTGACGCTAGCGGCCGGGCTATACTGGGGACGGGGCCAACGGGCTCTACGAATGCCATGGACTCCGCCGCGGCTTACAATTGCTTGGATGTGGTGCAGTGGCTCCACGCGCACAGACCAGAGGGGTGCACGGCTCGGGCCATGGACTCTGCCGCTGCGCAGGGGCACCTCCAGGTGGTGCAATGGCTGCATGAGAACCGACGAGAGGGGTGCACGGTGCTGGCGATGGATGATGCGGCCAGTGGCGGGCATCTCGAAGTCGTGAAGTGGCTGCACACAAACCGGTCGGAAGGGTGTACGACCAGAGCCATGGACAACGCAGCAGCTCAAGGCCATCTAGACGTCGTCAAGTGGCTTCACATGAACCGTGCCGAGGGCTGCACAACGGCCGCTATGGACGCAGCAGCAGCTCTAGGGCATCTGGACATTGTCAAGTGGCTGCATAATCACCAAGTGGGAGGATGTACGACCCATGCGATGGATAACGCGGCCGCTTCGGGCAACCTAGCGGTGGTCAAGTGGTTCCACGACAATCGATCGGAGGGGTGCACTATCCGTGCGATGGAGGAAGCAGTGGCTGCGGGTCACTTGAACGTGGTTCAGTGGCTGCACGAGCATCGGATCGAAGGATGCACCAAGGTCGCGATGGACTTGGCAGCGAGATTCTGGGACTTCGACCTCGTGCTGTTCCTGCACTCACAGCGCCGGGAAGGCTGCACGGCCGAGGCCTTCCGCGCCACCCGAAAGCGCGACGTCTTCATGGACATGTACGAGCCGGATGCAGACTTCCCTTCTGACAACATCTTCGACTGGCTCAGCGAGCACTACCCTGGCGTCAAACCACGCCAACTGTAGCTGCATAAGGGTACGGTATTGGGGCAAATATCTCCCGAGTCAACATGTAGTGCTATATTTTGAACGTCCTCCGTTCGGATAATCTCGCACTTTAGCAGTGAGTGCATTGATCACAGTCATGAGTTGATTGCCCTTGGCCACTTGGTTGCAACTTGCAAGAGCTCAGGGGGGATCGCCATATAGTGACGAATCGCTTGGTCAGGTGAAGTGTACAGTACAGTTCACAATTGCACAAATTGTGGAGCTGCTCTCCAGCCAGTCTCACTGAGACTCGGTGAAACCGAATCTATCACACAGCCGCCTCGCCAAAGACATACTGTCGGGCGGGGACCCTCGGATCGTGGGGATTGCAATCATGTGCCAAACCTCGTCGGAGCTGCCCGCTTTCTTCTTTGCGGACAGGTATTCACTCGGCCTTTTGCGCCCCAAAACTCACAGGGTGAACTTTGCTGAAGCAAGCAGACAGCCTTGCGCGATGCGTCTTCACGGTATCATCGCACTGCTGGCTGCTGCCGTCCTCCTCTCAGCTGCCGATGCTGCAGCCGCAAAGACGTCCCCTCCAGCTATCGCCCACTCGTTTACTGCTGCCAAGAACGATGCTCCGACCACGAGAATGCTGCGGAATGAAAACCGGGCGGAAGGTGACGACGAAGAAGAGCGCGGAATTGGAGACGCAATCA
>JAIKVJ010005508.1:0-12742 GCA_024679225.1 Phytophthora pisi | reverse complement strand
CGGGCCGCGCTCAGCGCGGCTTTGGGAACAGTTAGCCGGCTAAACCGCAATCAAATCAAATCAAATCGTGGAAGGGCTCGTGTTCTCTCCGTCCCTCGACATACATTGTGCATTATTACATGATCGCGCTGGAGCAACGCTTGCTGGACACCAAGGCATCCGACTGACACAAGTAGGCTTACTAGATTGACCTTCCGAGTACTCTGCTCGCAGCGCAAGCCCCAAGGGCGGAGTCTTCTCTCGCGCGACGACCATGCTACCGTACTTGGTGCTCAGATCTTGGCCGCGCCAGAAAAAAAGAGCTGCTGCTGCGGCTCCACCCGGAACGACTTTTTGTTCCGGTCGCCGATTTTTTTCCTGGCCAATCACAGCCCCGGAAAAAAATCCGACTTGCTGCGGCGGAAAAAAGTGAGCTGTTGCTGCGGACATTGACTACCCCTATTATTAGGGGTAGTCAATGTCCAATTAGGGGTAACATATAGTTCGCTCCGATGGGCAGACGTACCCCAACGATACCGGTTTTGGAGTGGTGCGAGTTGAAGTTGGCGTAACTGGGTTACACCACTTGGTTACGCAGAAGATACCCTCATCAACGATGGACGCCGTGGTGCTGGAGGTGAGCGACGAGGAGCTGCTAGGCGGGTGGAAGCCGCGCCTGGGCGCGCTGTCCGTGGGGGAGAAGGTGGAGCAGGCGGAGCTGCTGAAGCGGCAGGGCAACCTGCTGGTCAAGCAGGGCGAGTTCAAGCGCGCGCTGACGTCGTACGCCAAGGTGTTCGCCTACGTGAACGGGCTGTCGGTCGCGGGAGACGCCATGTCGCAGTACGCGCAGGGCGCGGCGGGCATGGCGGCCTCGCAGGAGCAGGGCGCGCAGATCCAGGCCGTCAAGGTGGCCGCGTGGTCCAACATGGCGCTGTGCCACCTCAAGCTCGGCGCGCAGCCCGAGCGGGCGCTGGACTGCTGCGACAAGGTGCTGGCGCTGGAGCCGCAGCACAGCAAGGCGCGCTTCCGCAAGGCGCAGGCCATGGCGCAGCTGACGCACTACGAGCGCGCGTACAAGATGCTGAGCGAGCTGCTGGAGGAGGAGCCCAAGAACGCGGCGGTGAGGAACGAGATCCGCGCCCTGCAGGTCAAGAAGCGCGCGTACGACGCGGACGCTCGGGCCAAGGAGAAGAGCGCGTTCGGCAACATGTTCAAGTAGATGGAGGAGGAGAAGGAGGAAGTGGACGAGCTGCTGCGTCAATGGCAGGTGCTTTATGGTTAGATACGCTGTTGTGTGGCTCTCTTTGTGCTTGCTGTATGTTGCTGCTGCTGGAGATTCTAGGACCGGAAGAGGTGCGGCAGCACGCGGGTCTTGATGGCCTCCATGAACTGGACGTAGCTGTGGCCGAAGTGGTTCTCCACGCGCGGAACCACGAGGTCCGACACCTCCACATTGATGCAGCTGGCGGTGGCCGCTGCAGCGAAAGCGACGGCCTGGCAGCCTGCAGCCGCCGGGCCGTTCGGGCCTGGAAGCTGCAGCGCCCAGAAGAGCTTGGACAATACGCCGTCACGGACCGAGTACACGTTAACGAACTTGCCTCCGCTCGGGTCGAGAGCGTGTGAAATGCTGTCCAGCCCCTGCGCGTCGGGGATGAACGCGCCGGCAAAGCTCACGGCATTGGCGATCAGCGGCAGGCCGTCGCCTTGCTTGTGCTCCCGCAGCCTGGCCATCTCCTGGAAGGTGCTGTAGATGACGGCGCCGCCCAGGGAGTGGCCGAACAGCGAGATCTTCCGTCCGCGCAGCAGCGCTGGCTGCTCGGCCAGCACGTGCGCGAGCAGCACGCCCACCTGCTCCGCCTTGCCCTGTGCGCTGTGCCATGGGTTGCCAGTGAAGTGCGCGACCATGGCCGACACGGACGCGCTGCCGAGGTTGTCGTTCACGTGCGTGCAGAACTCGTTCCAGGCGGCCGCGTCGCCGGCCTCCCACTGCACGGCGAAGACGGCGGCGTGCTCGTCGCCCTGCGTCCACGCGCGCCAGTTGCGCGTCGGGTCGTCGCTCTGCGTCATGAAGCCGTTGATGCAGAGCACGACGTGGCTGCAGGTGGCCACGTCGCCGCCCAGCAGCTTGAGCTGCAGCTGCTGCACGCGGCGCTTGCGCTTGGCCACGTTGAGGGTGGCCATGGCGCCGTCGTACGCGCTGGCCCAGACCGTCGGCACCTTGGCGGTGGCCGTCGGGGCCGGGGCCGGCCGCAGCCAGGCGTTCAACGCGCCCAACGCGCCGCCCACGGCCACGGCGGCCAGCTCCGAGTTGCCCAGCGACTCCTGCTCCTGCTGGTTGCACTGCTGTCGCACGCGCTCCACGATGGCGTCCGCTTCCTGCACGAGCAGTGCCGACACGCGCTCGCGCACGGCATCCGGCGCGGACGCGGCGCAGCCCAGAGACGACTCGAGCTCCTGCAGCTGCTGCGCGGACAGCAGCCCGCGGCGCTGCAGCTCGCGGCAGTCGGCCAGCAGGTCGGGCATCGATGGAATCGGCTATTGAGGTGTGTGGTACACACCCACTTCAACCACGTTGAAGTGGTTACGCCTCTTCGACGGAATGGCCCACTTCCCGACTGCGGCCTTGGCCATGACGACGCCC
The DNA here is from genome assembly GCA_024679225.1 of Phytophthora pisi. Taxonomy (NCBI): domain Eukaryota; phylum Oomycota; class Peronosporomycetes; order Peronosporales; family Peronosporaceae; genus Phytophthora; species Phytophthora pisi. The sequence goes on along the minus strand of JAIKVJ010005508.1, from coordinate 10,122 downwards.
GCGGCCATCGAGCGTCTGCCCGACCACGTGCTCTCGGCGCACGTGTGCAGCTTCGTGCACCTGCAGGACCGCTGGTACGGACTCGCGCGGGTCTCCAGGCGCTGGCGCCGCCTCACGCTCGCGTCAGTGCGCCGTGAGCAGCACGTGGACCTGGTAAGGTCTCTATGCGCTGTGTTGGTACTATATAGGTAGCTATCGACTCACCTTGTTACTTTCTGTGCCTGCAGACGTGGTGCACAGGCGAGCACGAGCTGGAGGCGGCCGCGGCCGTGCTGCTCGACCAACAGCCGCGACGCAGCAGAAGCGGCCGGAACTTGTCCGTGGAGACCTCGCAGCTCCAGAGCGTGGCGCTGTACGGCCCGCGAGTCACGTCGCCGCTGCTGTCGCACCTGGTCAAGGGCCTCGGCTCCCAGCAGCTGCGGCACGTGGACGTCGAGTCCAAGCAGATCTCGGACACGGCGCTGGAGCAGCTCTGTCGCTGCGTGAGTCTGCAGACGCTGGCGCTGCACTGCATCAAGCTCACGGACGAGTCGCTGGTGGCCATCTCGCGCGCGTGTCCAAAGCTCACCAAGGTCGATCTGTCCGGCTGCTCGCGCGTGCGGGACGACGGCATCATCGCCATCGCAGCCAACTGCCCCAATCTAGAGAAGGTCGACCTCACCATGTGCCGGCGCATCACCGACAGGTCCGTCGTGGCGTTGGCTCAGCACGCGTCGCTAACGCTGAAGGAGGTTGTGCTGGATCGCTGTCTGAAGGTTTCCGGGCCCGCCCTTCGCTTCCTCATGAGAATGCAGCCCAATCTCCGGTCGTTGTCGTTCGCGCGCTGTCCGAAGGTGCAGGGCGCCGACTTTTACGACTTCATTCAGATCGCCCACAAGAAATCGATCAGATCCGTGTGTGAGCTCACAGCGCTGGACTTGAGTGGGTGCGCAGGTCTGGATGATCGTGGCGTGGCCGAACTGATCGCCGTCAACCGACAAACCTTACGCTCACTGAACCTTGGGGCACTACAGACGCTGGGGAGCGCCACATTTGCAGCCATCGCCAAGTGTAGTGAACTCGAGTCTCTCAACCTCTCGCTGTGCAGGACATTGCAGAACAGCGACCTGGTGGCCATCACGACTGGGTGCACACAGCTTTCGACCTTGTTACTGCAGGGCTGCGTAGCTCTTGACGACGTCGGTCTCAAGGCGATGGCCCCGCGCGCAACAAACCTGCAGCGACTGTCGTTTGAGTTCTGCTACAACATCACGGACGAGGGCTTCGCAGCCGTCGTCTCGCGCTGTCAGCAGTTGCTGCACCTCAACATCAAGGCGTGCAACCAGCTCACAATCGACGCCTTCCGTGCGTTGGCGCGTCGCAAGACCCCGCTGGAAACGCTGTACATCGGCGCGTGCGCCGACATGGAGACCACGGCGGCGTACTTCTCCACCGTCAAGCACAAGTTCCCTCGGTGCCGAATCCACTGGGTCTGAGTTGACGTCCTAGACGCTCTGTGTAGAGTAACAAACGATGCATATCACTACCTTATCCAAAGTGCAATGTGAAACTTGAGCATAAGACACCATGGCCGACAGCTATAAGCGGCGAGGTGTGCCTCCCTCGTCATCTTTATTTATCTGGAGCAACGAAGGCGTTTTGTTCTGGCGCCGGCACTTCGAGAAAAGAGCGTGGGCGAGTGCAGTGAGCAGCACGAGCGAGACGTGGAGCGTTAATAGCTGCGGTTCAAGTCGTTAGCCAAGCCATGTCGGGCCGCATCCCCAACGTCAGCACGCGGATCGTGCCGAAGAACATCGCGCTCCCCGAGACCGGCAGTTGCTTCGACACGACTGCGGTGATCCCCAAGGTAGGAGATTCTACCACCGTTATGAGGTTTCGAGCTCGTGTTTTGACGTAGTTTGTGCTACAGCGACGCACGCACGAGAAGGTGAACGACGCGGAGCACATCAGCGCCTTCTCCTTGTCGAAGCCGTCGAAGCCACACACCACCGACTCGTTCCTTCGCAAGGGCCAAGGAACAGGAGGGACGGTCGATCTGGAGAAAACGCTCATGGTCGGTAGCGACGGTGACGTCTCGGTATGAATGCTGCAAGCTCACCTGCTTTATGTCGTTGGCCTTACTCCAGGGAGACAAACATGAAGGCGGTTCTCCTCGCTCGCGGCACCAGCAACCGGTAGCATTTAGGGAACGCTCCAACCCGCCGGACACTTCGTTCAGAAGGTGAAACGCAGGACTAGTGTCGTTAGGTACTACCGAAAGTGGTTCTGACATTGTGGTTGAATTGCAGGTTCTACGAGCGCGGTGACCTACCGATTCAGATTGACCACGGCGGCGTGCGCAACATGGTCGCATGGAAAGTGGACATCACGAAGGTAAGACGCAAATATGGTTCGGAAAGGCATCTTCAAAGCTAACTGGGTGGGCTGTGCAGCTCGATTTCCACCACTACCTTCCGATTTTCTTCGATGGACTGCGCGAGGTGGAGGAGCCCTACGCGTTCCTGTCGGAGCAAGGCATCAAGGACATGCTCATCAACGCCAGCAACAAAGTGCTGCCTGTGATCCCGCAGCTTATCATCCCCATCAAAAGTGCGTTATGATGTAGACTTTGACACGCCTGGCAACCTCTGTGATCTCACACTTTACTTTGTTTTGTTGCTAGACGCTCTCAACACGCGCAACGCCGGCATCATCGTCAAGACGCTGCACATTCTACAGCTCATGGTGACCTGCGAGGCCGCGGCACAGCCAAGTAGCGGCCCGGGACTCATCGGCCAGGCACTTGTGCCGTACTACCGGCAGATTCTCCCCGTACTCAACATTTTCATTCGCAAGAACGGTAAGCTCTCGAGTGCCTTCTACTATGGGGGCCTGAGCTATGACTGACTGACTTGGCATCAACTATACAGACAACATTGGCGACGCTATCGACTACGGCCAGCGCAAGCAGCTGAATATGGGCGACCTCATCCAGCAGACGCTCGAGATCATGGAGTCGCACGGCGGCGACGATGCCTTCATCAACATCAAGTACCTCGTCCCCACCTACCAGAGCGTGTGCGTCGGATAGCTCGCCACCTTAGATCTTTGACACCAAACCAAGACCAAGACGAGCGTGGAAGATAGTTGATAACAATCAAAGTTCCCATTAAAAGCCATGACAGGCTAACAACCAGCATCTTACGGCATTTTCTCGGTCAGAGCGAGCACGCGAAGTCTACAATGGAACGTATTACAATGCTGCTACAGTTTTGTTAGAGTAAACTACTTCTTGTACTGGACACCGCTGCTGACTTTGGGCGAGACTTTGCTCGTGGAGGCTCTCGTCTGCCTGTCAATGACTGTGTATTGCTACTATTCCGCTCTGCTGGCTCTGATGTCTGCGTCGGCAGCAACAACTTGCGCCCATCCAGCTCAGTGGCGACATCATTCGTCTCTAGACCCTCCTGGTTCTGACTCCGAGTCGTCTCCACTCGACTTGAGCCTGAACTTCGTGCTGTTCCATTCCACTTCGCGCCGAGCTCTTCATACCGTCGAAGCCTCCGCTCGAGCTCCTTGTTGGTCTTCCGATACGTGTTCAGCTCCGTCACCAGCGACGCGTTCTGATAAGACAGCGCTGCTGCGAGCTTGTGCTTCTCTCGGTTACCAGCTTCAACCTGTCGGCGCAGCGAGTGTTTGTTCTGCAGCAGGAAGCGGTTCTGGCGATGCAGCTCGGCGTTCACCTCGTCCGCGGAGTCTCCGCGCGCTTGGAGCGCGTCCAGTTGGCGCGTCATGCGCTTATGCAGTCGACCGATCTCCGTCACGAGGGTGCTCTTCTCCTGCACTGCGCTGCGTCGGACGAGCTCTCCAAGCTCCTCTTGCAGCACCACAATCGAGTGTCGGACGTGCTCCAGACGCTTGAGCGCCGTCTCCAGGTCGCGCGCGTGTTTCCTGGCGAGTGACGACGTCTCCACCCTCAGACGATCGCTGATGTTGGCCTGAACTACAACCTCCTGGTTGGCGTCGTGCAGTTGATTGAGGTGCTCCTGCATGTGAGCCAACTCGCGGTCTTTGGGTAGAATGTGTTTCTGCAGGAGCTCGAGCTGCGAGCGATGCACGCCGTCTAAGCGCTGCAGGTTCTCGAACAACCTCCGCTGCTCCGCGAGCTGCGCGGCAGTCTCATCCTTCTCGCGCATGACTCTCTTGGTGAGCGCTCTCTCGTCCGTCAGCTTCTCGCGTAGCATCTCGATCTCGTGCACGCGCTCGTTGTAGTCGCCGCACATTTGCTGCAGCTCGCCGTCCTTCTGGTTCAGAGCGCTGAGCAGCATCTTCACCTCTTGATTCAACGCGGCGGCCTTCCCGTGCTGCTCAGCGAGCTGTGTGGCCCCCTTCTGCTTCTCGCAGTCGATGGACGCAGCCAGCAACCCCATCTGAACGAGCTGGTCTTGGTCCTGTTGGCGCAGCACTTCTTGCAGCTTCCTCTGCGTCATCTCCAGCTCGTCGGCCAGCTTCTTCTGCGCTGCGTCGTACTGCGCCTTGACCTCTCGGAGCTTCCTCCTGCCGTCGTACTCGAGCTGCACCTCGCGCTCTTGAGCGCGCTGCTGCTCGTCTTCCAAATTCAGCTTGGCGGCATGAAGCTGCTCGCGGAGCGAGTCGCGCTCCGTTTGAAGCTTCTCTAGTGTCACCAAGTAATGGTCCTGGGCCGAGCGCGCGTCCTCGGACAACGAGCGCAGCTTCTCCTCCCGCTCGTGGATGGCGCCACCCAGTCGAGTGCCAAGCTCTGCTCGGAGCTCCTTCTGTTTCTCTTCAGCCGTCCGAGCTTGGGCTGCTAGTTGGCCCTGGAGCGTGTTCTCGAAGCGAGTTCGCTGCTCACCTACCTGTCGAGTGAGCATCTCGTTCTCCATCTTGAACTGCTGCAGCTCGCTGTCCAGGTCCAGCAGCTTCAGTCGAGTGAGCTCCACCTTGTTGCGGTCGTACACGGCCAGCTCCTCTGGCTGACAGATGCTTGTGAAGGAGTGGATGAACAAGTCGTGGAGGTTCTGGTCGTCTCGGATGGCGGTCGCCAAGGCCGAGGAGCTCTCTCCATCCCCAAAACTCTCGCGACACAGTTTACTCGCCAAGACGACGCCATTCCGCGCGTTGGAGAGCAGCAAGCGCGACCGAGACGCGTAGAACAACCCCACGACTGGAGCTGTGTGCAGGTCCACGCGCTTAACCGCTTGAGTTAGGAGAATGGTCGAGTGACTCTCGCTCCTTCGAGGCCCGCGCTTCCAACTGAACAGCACCACTGAGCCGCTCGATGTGCCAATGAACAGAAGATTCGAGTACACGGTGCCATCACCAGCCGTGCTAGCGCCCAAGCCCGGTCCAGTCTCAAGAGAGGTGACCTCGAACGGCATGTTCTCGCCAACACCCAACCCATTGGCGCTGTGAATAGCGTCGAATGCTAGTTCCCCATTCAGCCACCCTCGGATGACACAGTGACTTCTGCTGCTTTGCTTGTTCAAGCCTGTAACAGCACGCCTTTCGGCCACGAAGACTGCGTAGTCGTGGCTCTCTCGGTCCATGTAGCTTGTAGCGAACGCCACGACGGCATTGCCCGGCGCAAGTGTCTGGGCCACGCCGTGCGATACGATCAGGTCCTCGACTTCTCCTCCGGATTGCCAGCGCAATTGACAGTGACGCAGCTCCCCAGCCGCATCAACCGCGAAGAAGCTGCTGTCGTGAACCGCCCAGCGGAAGACCTCAACCGTGTCGCGGAACTCTCGAAAGACACCAACGAGCTGCGGTTCCCGCTGCACGCGCGATAGACTTCGATACACGAACACAGCCTTGTTGGTAGCGTGCACGGCTGCGAACAACGCGCCACTGGGACTGTACTGCGCGAGCGAGAGCTGCTTCTGCGGCATCTCGAAGGCCAAACGCAGCGAGTCGTGCAGCACGAAGAAGATCTGGAGCTTGGACGAGAACGTGACGAGCAACTCGGAGCCCGCTGGGTGAATGTCGATACTCAGCGGCGTCTGCTGCTCCAGCGCGTGCGAGATGAAGCACTCGTGGCAGTCCATTTGGTTCCACACGTGCACTGCTGCGCCTCCGTCTGGAGCTCGGCAGGCCGCAGCGAAACACGGACGTCTCGAGGCTGCGCTCAGCCGCTCCATTTGTTGCGACAGCGGCGTGGACGACAAGGAGCTCAAAGCGATGGTCTCGTCGTCGCCACGAAGCAGGCACATGTTGCTGAGGTCGTACGCGCCGTAGCCGTTCTCAGTGCAGCATAGGAGCATGGCGGCCGCAGGATCCGCCGTCACGCTCACTATGCGCTCGCTAACATTGACACATCAAGTAGTTAGCACGTCACGCGTGACGCAGGAGTCTTGACTATCGTTCACGTACGTGTGGGGGACGCGCATCCGGCGCTGGAGATGCAGCTCCTTCTCGTTGGCCTTGAGCATCTTGGACGCCACTCGAATGACCGACACGAGGCCGTGGGTGCCACCAACGACGGCCCCTTCACCGCTAGCTAGCGGACTCATGCACAGCATCCGCCCCAGTCCTTTGTGAACTGCTCGAAGCGTCTGGATCAGCTCCGCGTTCACTATCAACTGCACGTCACCGTCTTCAAGCAGTCCGACGAGCACGTCGTCGGGCAGCCACGCGTGATCCGCGTAGCTCACGACGTTCTTGACCCTCGTCTCGTCGCCAGACTTGAAGCTCGCCAGCGGCTTGAGCGTGTACTCGCAGAGCGTCCAGATCCGCAGCAGACTGCCCCCACTCGTGGACAATTGAGCCATGTCGATGACGTTGAAGCGCACGCGAGACACCCGGCAGTGCACGTCCGAGAGCGCGATCTGGCGGCCTCGCCCCCAGTCCCACACGCCCAAGCTCCAGCTCGCGTTCGCAGCCTGCGCGCTCACCAACTTGCCGTCGGGGGACAAGGCGGTGCCCACGAACTTGTCCGTCCAAGTCACGGTCAGTGTCTTGAGCAATGAGATGCGGCGCGCGGCTTCAGTCTTGCCGGTGGTGGTCGATGCTTCAGGCTTGTCGCTCTTGGAGCTGCTGACGTTGTAGACGGAGATGGAGGCTGGGGAGCTTAAGCTTGAGTTGTCTGCGCCTCCATCGTCGGCTTTCACTGCCGCTCGACAGACCGAGAGGTGGCGGCGCTTCCCACACAAGGCCATGGCTGTGATCTCGCCCAGAGCTTGCTCCTGGCCCGTCACGAAGCTCAGCTCCTGTGTCTGCGTGTTGTGCAGCACGACGTACTTGCCGATGACCAGCACCAGCTCGTACCGGCTCAAGGGCAGGATCACGTCTCGGAACGACGTGTCCAGCCCATTCCCATTCACCGGCACGAGCGTCGGCGGTGCTGGTGGGACCCCCTCACCCGAGAGAGCAACAGCATCACGCATGACTGATAGTACTCAAGACAGAGCTCCAGTCGCCCATCTATGTGCGTTGTCAACTAGCTCAGCCCCCTATAAATATGGGCTCCGTCCCATCGATCGATCACCTCCCTGGCTGGCCACAACTCGACACGAATGGCGAGCGCCACGAACAAGGCGATGCCTCCTCTTCACTCAACGATCCGATCGCGGCTCCACACGCTCAAACAGCAGTTCCACGAGGTCTGCGGCGATGGCCACGAGAGGGGGAAGTCTTCCAAGTCAACCACTGCACCACCTCACCCTCTGCAAGAATTCTTCTCGAGCGTGCAGCTCTGGAAGGAACGCTCACTGCATCACACCCTGGAGGCGCTGGACAGAGCAGGCTCGCCATCGGTGGACAGCCACATGGAGGCGATCGAAGATCACGAGAAGGGTGCCAAGCACCTCTTTGACTTGACGCGAGTGTTCCTCGACCGAACGTGGCACAGCACGAACGCTCTGCTTGACGCCTTCGTGGATGATCTAGCTGGTTTAGTGGACGACATCGTCGCTTCCAGACTGGAAGAGCAGCGCTTGGTGCACGAACGTGCCATTAAAAGTCTGAAGGAGGAGAACCAGCGTCTGACTGAGGCGTGGCAGGAACTGAAAGGCGTGAACGGAGGCCTCGAAGCTCGACTGGAAGTGATCGAGAACACGCCGAACGCTGGGGGCGACGCCATTCTCTGCAACAAGCTACGCAGCAGACTGCAGAGCCTTGTGGTCAAGCAGCACCAGCTTTCGGTGGAGCTCGAAGACGCTGCTCAGGAGAGAGTGAGCCATCGACGAGAGCTGGAGAAGACCAAGACACTACTGGCCGACGCGCAGAAGGGCTTGACACTGACACGAGCCATGCATGACAAGGAGACCAGGCAGCTAGCGGCAATGATTCAGCTCAGCCACGCGCAAGTTCATCAGGTCTTGGAGGCGTCACGAAAGGCGAGTGCGAATGTGGCAGATACCAAACACCAGCAACAACTCGAGAGGTTTGACCCGCTGTCCGGATGCATGATCGTGCACTTGGCCCCCCTTGCAGCGCCACAGACGCCTCAAAAGCCTCAAGGCTCTCCATCCAGCACTTCTCCTCGACGAGCAAGCTCCCCCGTCCTCGCACCGTCCTCAAGTAATCCACGACAACGGCTTGAACGACCCAAGTCCGCGACTCCAGCGGGGAGACGACGGGTTTCAAGCGCTACTTCGAGTGGGGACAAGACTCCACCCTTTCGACCTTCACACAAGTAGACGCATGGATTATTCTCCTGGCTAGACCATGGGCAAGAAGCTTCCCGGTTTCTCGTCTTCTGTGCTCGTTGGTTCCTCCTGCAGCTGCGGGTAGTCCGCGACTTTCTTCTTGGCCTCGGACAGGAAGTCTGCGTGCCTACGCAGCTCCGTGCAGCTCGTGACAGGCCTCAGCTTTGAATTCTTTGGTAATGGCAGCGCGTACTTCCTGTAGAGACTGTAGTTGAGCGTTCCGTCCGAGCCTGACGGTGGATCAAGCGGCAGCGGCGCCGTGGAAATCGGTCGAGCGAGTGTTGCAGTGGCGTAACGAGCCTGCCGATCTCTGTCGCGCTTGAGATTCTGCCACTTCTCGCTCCTAGACGACGCGAACGCGCGCACGGTGGACACGAACTCCTCCTGGAAGACCTCCGCGTCCACCACAGGAGCTCGGAATCCAACCGCGCGGTACTGGTTCCCCACGCGTTGTTGGCGCGTCTTCCGCTCGCGAAGCTTCTGCTGCTCCTCCAAGTATACGCGCTCACCATACTCACGGGCCGCAAGCGAGAACATTTCTTGGGCGTGGCCCTCGCCACCTGCAGCAGTTGCTGCACTTCCTCGGGCTTTCGCGTCTTCTTCTCTTCTCTTACTGCTACCATCTCAACAGGAGTCGTGTTGGGCCGACGACCGCCCTGGACGCGGTTGTTGGAGGCCATGGCTTGGGCCGCGTGCTTCTGCTTGCGGTGCTCGCGCTTCATGTCGAAAATGTGCTCGGCCAGGTCCGTCTTGAGCTTCATGAGCTCGTCTTCGGCCGCTCCAAGGCGCTCGGTCGTCACCAGCAGCTCAGCTAGTGCTGCTAGTTGCGCGCGGTGGAACTGGTCGCGCTCGGCGAACGCGAAGTTGCGCTGCGAGTCCGACATGGCGGCGGCCACCTCGGCCCGCTGCCAGTTGTGCGCGGCCAGCTCCTGCTGCTTGACGCTGGCCTGCATTTGGGCCAGCACCTCGTCTCGATGCGCCTTCAACGCCTCCATGTCTTGCATGGACCGCTCCTTGGCCCTCACGGCGTTGGCCAGCGCCACCCGAGACTCGTTCAGCTGCTCCGTGAGACTTGCGCGCTCCTGCTCAAGCCGCTGGTTGGTCCCGACTTGACTGCTCAGCTGCTGCTGCGCGCGTTGATATAGCTCCAATGTGAGGGTGTGCGCGCTCTTCTCCTCCGCTAGTTGCGTCTGTATTGACTGCAAGTCAAGGGCCATGGCATCAAGGCGACGGCGTTTGTCGTTGTTCTGAGTGTCAAGATGCTGCGCGCGCAGCGTGAGGTCTTCGAGCTCAACCTGCAGCGCTCCGAGCTTGTCCTCCCAGACGCTGCTGCCTCCGCGTAGGCGGATGACCTCGGCCACGGCCGAGTGGCCCCAATGCGTCGCGAGGTCTAAGGCGGTGCACCCGGCCGCGTTTTTCGTCTTGAGACTCGCGCCCGCCGCCAGCAGCAACTTGGTCAAGTCCATTCGCCCCCAGA
>JAIKVJ010005507.1:0-12745 GCA_024679225.1 Phytophthora pisi | reverse complement strand
TATTTAGCGTCTAAAATGGTCGGCAAAATCATTGCAAAGCACAAATATATCTGACTTCAACAACTTCGACTAACAATTGTTTCCCTAAAGCTTTTGCTCTTCTGCCGTTGGAAAAGCAACCGTAGGGGGAGAAGTCCGGGTACCGTAGTTTGTAGCTGGACATGGAGCGGGGGTTCTTGGTGTCAAATAGTGAAATACAGGAGCTTGCCGTTGTCGAAGCATGCTGACGTGGGTGGTGCCTTGCTAGAGCACGACAACCGGGTCGCTTGCTGGCTCGCGAGTCTTGCGGAAGCCGCTGTGTCGCCGGAAGTTGCCGTAGTGCGAGTGTGTGGAGAACAAGAGGCTCTTGGTGGTGTCCGTCGTGCGCTTGGAGTAGGACAAAATGGGCTCATTGTGGCTCATTGTGGGTCGGCGATGGTCCTCGGGGCTGTGCCTGCTGCCCATGTAGCTGGCGGCCTTGGTGAGCCCGTGCGCGACCATGTCCACGGTGGACGAGCGGCGCTGCCGAGGCATGGACATGCCCCTCGCGCGCTGCACAGTCTGGTTGAAGGCGGTGGAGAGTCTGCGGCTCACCGGTACGGGCACGGGCTCGTCGTCCACGTCGTTCTCGGCGTCCGCGCGCTCAAGGATCTCGGTCATGGACTGGCACTGCGAGCGCAGCGAGGCCAGCTCCTCGCCCACGGACTCGAGCTCCTGCGCCAGCGACTGCACCTTCTTGCTGCCCGAGGCCTCGAGCTCGTCGCGCTCCGAGTTGAGCGCCAGCATCTCCTTCTGCAGCGTCGTGTTGGCGCTGAGCAGCGCGTGGATCTCGCGCGCCATGCGCTCGTTCTCGGCCATGAGCTCCGCTGCCGACGCCATCTCTGTCTGTCTATCTGCCTGCCTGCCTGCCTGGTTGATTGCCGCCGCACTTGAGGTATAGGCCGCGAAAGGCAAAGTGGGTGTCACCCGAGTGTGACACTGCGCGCACTATTTAGGTGGCGATCTTGACTTGAAGTTTGTATAGAAAGACGACTAGGGCTTCCCGTCTCTGCAGGGTGGACGTCGTCCACTGGACGATAGACGAGACGAGCGAAACGACGCCGACAGGCAAGTTGCTCCGCAAGTCCGCGTGTGTTGCGCTGGATCACCACATCTCGGGTGTGGCTTGCACCGTTACACTGCCAGTTCGAGTAAGGAGCGAGCGAGGATGGCTTGGTCGTGCGGTGCACCGAGGCTTTCGGCGCCACGAGCGACGCGACCAAGTGGTTGAGCAGCCTTTGCTGCGCAGGTGGCAATCTCAGACAGCGGCTCGAGGCCGTTGTGGCGACTGGAACGCGCGAATGCATCTGATGGAGTTTGCACCAGAAGATGCCGCCGCAGCGGATGGCGTGTAAGTGTTACAGTCTGTCACCCGGAGGTCCACGTAAGTCAGCGCCGCAGCATACGACGACGCGGCGGTGGCATAGAGGTTGGGCGGGCTCCGATCGCTTAGTCGATCTCAGGTAAGTGCGATGTGGTACAGTGTACCAGCAATAGAGCGTTTCCAGCTAGATGCGCATTTTTGTGTGATAAACTACTCCTGCCAAAGCGAATCGCACTATTGTCGCCGACAGCAGCGCAGCATGGAGGGCGAAGGAGACAGCCGCGTGCACTTCTCCGAGGTGAGCGACCCGTGGTCCAGCACGCGGCACGTGGCGGTGCTGCAGGCGCTGAACGTGGTCGAAAAGGTGTGTGTCTGTGTGTGTGTGCTTACCGCCCTGAAGTTTTGGCGCCCTTAAAGCCTCCCGCCCAGACAACACGACTGACCTCCTGTGCTGACTCGGCTCAGAAACTGGTGACGGCGCAGCGCACGGCGGCCACCGCCATGTCGCTCATGGCGCCGCGCGTGTCCTCGGAGGAGAGCTCGTCGCTAGCCTTCAACGCGGCCTGCACCGAGTTCCTGCAGCTGGTCATGGAGATCCACACGGAGCTGGCCAACCACATCCACCTGGTCTCGGACTACCGCACCTTTGCGCGCAGCACCTACGGCGCCGAGAAGGACGTGGAGATCTGCCGCGAGAAGGTCAAGATCGTGTCCGAGCAGTTGCAGACGCTCTCGCGCTTCCTCGAGGACCACTACACGCCCGAGGAGAGCCTGAGTTGAAGAGGACAGGAGACGGAGGAAGCGCTGCACTCGCTCGTTCGGCAGCCTCTCGAAGTATTAATTTCACGTAGATTGCTAGTTCGACCTCTGTCTAATAGGCGTTACTTGATGCTGCCGAGATGTGGCGGAACTGGGCGAAGTGCTTCTGGAGCTGGATGCGCAGGTGGTGCTCGCGTTGCGCTTCCAGGGTCTCCAGTTCCTCAGCTTCGTCGGCGTTCTCACCCACTCGAGCTTGCACTTGGAGCTAGGATCAAAGAAGGTCAATAAGGCGCGCGTTAATTAAAGCGGAATGGGTCCCACCACCACGTCGTGCTCACCTCGGGAACGTAGTCTCGTGCGGCTGTCTCGAAATTGTGCTCGATGTCGTTGAGGACGCGATCGGTGCCGGACTGGTCGGACTGCTTCCCCGGAGACAGCGGGCGATGCCATCCACACTGATAAAATCGCAGCGCGAGGTGGCTCTGGTGCGTGTCGTCGCCCAAGAGGAACTCGGCGAGCTGCTCCCCGTCATCCCCTCGCTTGTCCTTCCACAGGAACAGTTCACCCGTCGGGACGTCAAAGAGATCACTGAGGATCGAGGCTGCTCCCTAACATGAACGCAAACAGCATTCGGTCGGTAAGTGATACCAATCGGGTTTTCCTGCACCCGAGCCATTTGGGATGCTCATTTTTACCCGGAAGTGGTGAGTGAAGATGTAGCGAATGCTGATGGCAGCGGCGTGCCATTTAAGCGAGTGAGGTCGCTCAACCACAAGTACGAACGACAGGGGCGTGAGAAGACCATATTTGTCAACCTGCACGACGAGATAAGCAAAAAAAAGCTGTACATGCCATCGATGCTGAAGAACTAACGCACCAGAATAGGCAGCAGATTTCGGTTTGAATGCATCAGAGTGTTGACAGCTTGCGATGCGTGTGCGAAGGCCGAACGAAGGTGAACATAAGTTTCGTATTCCATGCTGTCTTCGACAGAGATAAAACTTTCCTCTACGTTGCTGCAAGTCAAACACCCAAACAAGACGGCATCACAGCTATCAGATCAAGAGGCAGGAGATTATTAAGTATCAAGCAGCGTACGGATCAAGCGCTTTGGCGCTTTGGCTGACTAAATACACGAGCGCTTCGCAGATGGCGTCCTGCGTGATTGATTACCAAGCAATTTCACTTTCACCACCAAGCGGCTTTGGCATGCATTTTGAGAACTTCGTTAACGTACCTGCAGGTGCGACGACTGCAACAGAGCGTGAAGCAGTTCGAGGCTTTCGTGCTGAAGATACACATCGGTCGACCTGACGAGGGTCAGGCAGAGAGGCACAAGATCATACTCTTTTCGTCGTCGATACTCCGGGTCATAGGAGAATGAAGTGTCTGAAATGAGTTCTCGGAGAACCTAGCACCGCACCATGGTAGATACGACAAGTCATTAGTTGATTGTTAGATCCTTGAGATGCGTGATTTACCAGATAGGGGCACAGCAGTCCAGGTTACCTCCGCTCCAAAAAGCTGAAGGCGCACCTCGAAGTGCCTCAACATGAATACAATCGCCTCGTGGGCTCGATCTAGGCTGTTCGGGTTGCCGACGAGTTGTTCCAGAAGCACCTCCCGACACAGTGTCCACACTCGCGACTCCGTTTTCCAGTCATCCATATCCCCGCTAGCCAAAACCCCGTGAATCACAGCCAACTCGCCGTCTAAACTGCTGATCTCTTCTTTACGCTGCCGGTTCATCTTGGAGATCCGCAGGATAATACGAAGCAGGGTCTCTCGGTCAGTTGTCGACACAAGCGGCTTCTGGGTCTGAGGATCGTTTCCTGTTATGGCCACGATTTTCAGCACCAACTGCAGCCCATCCACGTGCTGGAACTCGCGATAGTACGCGTGTGCGTTCGTCGACCCGAAGAACACGTACAGGCAGGAGACCTGCTCTGCAAGCGCGAAACATTTCATTTTCCCCGATTTTTGCGCGACAATGGCGCTCTCGTCTGTCTTGTTAATGGCGCTAGCAGTGGTTTTGTGCATCCAGGACAGAAGTCGCGGCAGGAAGAGAGCGATGTCCGCCCCGCATTCGCTCTCAAGCAGGCAACCGCCGTCACACGTCGGGTCAAAGTGGCTGCTAAACCACTCGAGGAGCTTTTTGCGCTTGGTCTTCGAGCCTAAGGACAGCAGGACAGCGTAAATCAATGTCTAGCACGTAGGTAATGAGTGTAGTGGGAGCATTACGTCTCGTATTGCACACCTTCATCCCAGTCACGGAGGAGCGTGCTCATCTTGCAGTCGAAAGCCGTGAACGACCTGAGGCGACGTCGCTTCCGAGAGCTATTTGCGAGGCAAGTAGACGCCGCCTGCTCGCGACACCCACTTCTCTGGTTCTGGCCGGTAGAACGGATCGACCTCACGCAGTGGACTGGGACTGCGGTCGTCAAAGGCATTGTGCGTCCACTTACGCTCGAGTGAGGCTGACGAGCGCCGCCGACGTGACCTCGAAGATACCGGGCTCCGACTTCGATTGCGGCCTCGACTCTTGCTACGACTGCGGGAAGAACTTCGACGGTGATGTCGGCGGTGGCCGCTGCTGCGTAGGCTTCTCGAGTCCCTGCTTCGACTTCGATCGCGATGACGTGAACGGCTCCTGCTGCGCCCGCTACTTCGACCCCGGCCTTGATTCCACTCCCGACGGCGCTGTTGGAGACGCCCACCCCGGTCTTCATCCAGCTATCGGCACAACAAAAACACAACAGTCAACATAATAATTAGCATTCTGCCAGCACTGTCAGCACTGCAAAAGCACACCCACCTGCGGACGGAACGGATCCGGCGGTGGCGGCGTCCCGACAAGTCGGCCTTGTGGACTCGGCGATCTGGATCTCTCGCTGCTATTGCCACGCCTGTGCTTGTGTTTCTTCTGCTTATGTTTGTGCTTGTGCGTGTACTTGCGGTCCTTCTTCCTGTCCTTCTTCCTGTCCTCCTTCCGCTCGCTCCTGGACGTCTTGCGGCGCTTGCCCGTGTCCCTCACGACGACTTCCACGTCGCGGCCGAATTCGTCTTTGCGCAGAACCTTCTTCTGCTCGGGTGATCCTACCGACCTACGTCCGTCCGTAGCTGCTATAGCCGTGGCTGTTGTATTGGCATGGCGCTGAGAGTCGACGGGGGCTTCAGCAGCGGCTGCATCGCCTGACGCAGCGGCTTTGGCCTGGATGATCTCGCCACTGCAACGGATTCAAGGGCAGATAATTAACACCCGACCGACACGACACAACAACAATACAGCAAGCCCATGGAAGACAGCGAGGAAGCCGCCGCAACGCACCGCCAGTTGCGCAGGCCGGCGGCGCCGCTCATGCCGCAATTGCGCAGATGCAAGATGTCGCTACCCTTAATTAGGAGTGCCAGGCTAAAATCTTTTAGCTCGTACTTAGGCGAGTTGGCTCTAAAGCCTACGGGCTCCCCCCACGCTCGCTCGGCTCACCCCGAAGAAGAGGAGCAACCAACAAACGCAAGAGCAAGCAGCACCAAGCCACACACCACACGACCGACGGCCGCAGCCATGAGCAGCAGCCCCAGCAATGACGACGACTTCGTCACCAAGACCACCAAGCACCGCAAGAAACAGCAGCAGCAGCAGGCAGCAGCGGGCGGCGACGCGGCCAAGAAGCCCCCGACGGGCCCGTCCAACGGCGCCGCCAGCAGCAGCAGCAGCAACAGCAGCAGCAACATCTCGCTGCGCCCGCGCACAATGTTCGCCATGAAGGGCCGTGGCCGCACCGAGTCCGAGGGCTCCGCGTACCGCCCGCAGTGGTCCAAGGACGGCGAGGGCTTCGTGTCGTCGGCCGCGTCGGGGGCGGGCGGCCCCACGTCCTTTAAAGACGCGGCCACGGGCGGCGGCGGCGACGACCACCGGGGCGAGCGGCGCAAGAGCAAGGTGCTGCGCTACACGAAGGAGGAGCTGCTGGCGCTGCACTTCACAACGGCCGAGGCGCCCGCGTTCCCGCCGGACACGTCGGTGGCCTCGGAGCACAGTCTGCCGCCCGTCAGCACGCTGCCCTTCGACTACGAGGAGATCTACAAGCAGTGGTCGCTCAACCGCAATCGCGGGCGCGGCCGTGGACGGGGCAATGCGCCCTCTGGAGGCGCGCAAGGGGCGCGTGGTGGACACCAGGAGCGAGGCGCGCGCGGGGACGACGCTGACGCAGCCAAGCAGCAGAAGGAGGAGCACCACCGACACAACGAGAAGGACTCAACGTGGGAGCGCGGCGCCAAGATCACCGAGACTTCCCACGGAGACGACGTTTGGGACGATGTACTGGAACCAGGCGCGGATAGCAATGAAATGGTGCGTGGACTTGCTGCAGTCAGCGCGGGATTCGGCTGGAGTGCTAACCTCTTGTTGCTGAGCAGGACCTGTCAAGCATGGCAGAGGCTGCAGAGAAGTTCCGACGAGAGATGGATGCAATGAGGGAGGAGCTCCAAGGACCGAAGATCGACCCGGTAAGTCGTGGTGTGCAGCGGATCAAAGCTTGTCGGCGTTCAGTGACTGATCTTGCTGATTTTGTGCTGCGGGCGGTGCCAACGCGGCTTTTGTATCGGCCAGGATGAGATGAAAGATGACCTGGATGCCTTTGACAAGAAACTGGAGGACGCGGCAGCTGCGGGGCAGTTTGAAGATAGCGACAGTGAAGAGGTGCAATGGGATGATCCTACCCCAGAGGAGGAGCAGAGTGCAAATGGCGCGAATGGTCCATTGGGAGACCACGCCGCGAATCTGCTAGGCCGCCAATCGAGTGGAGGGCGTCTATTCGATGCGCTGGAGCCTGCTGGCGACCAGCTCGTGCTTGAGGAGAAGAGCAGTTTCTCGCTGCCACAGATGCCTGCTGGCGAAGGCTTCCCGGGGCTCGCGTCGCTGCGTTTGGAGGTGGAGGACGAATGGTTTTACTTGGACCCCCAGGGATTGCAACAGGGCCCGTTCAAGACGGCGGAGATGCGTGAATGGTTCGAGGCTGGCTACTTCAAGCCGCACCTTCCGATTCGTTTTGGCCGCGAGGGCAATTTCGGGGCTCTGGCGAATCAATTCGGACCCGGCCAAATGCCTTTCGCTGCCCCGCCGGCGCGTATGAGCGGCATTGGGGGAATGCATATGGAGCAGCAGCGGTTACTAGAATTGCAACGTCAGCAGCAGCAACAGCAACAACAACAACAGCAGCAACAACAAATGATGCAGCTTCAGCAACAACAACAGCGAATGCTTCAAGAGGAGAAGATGCGCATGGAGATGCAGCGTCTCGAAATCGCGCGTCAACAGCAGCAATCGCAGTTGTATCAGCAGCAGCAGATGCTGCAACATCAACAAGAGCAGCAGCGGCAGCAGCAGCAACAGCAGCGGCAACAGCAACAGCAAATGCTTCTTCAGCAGCAGAGTTCGTGGCAGCGCAGTCAGCGTGAAGGTATCATGAGCGCACTGGGCATATTTGGAAGCAACCAAGAAAGCAACAGTGCAGCAAACAACAGCTTCCACTCGGATGGGATGCAAATCCAGTTCCAGTCCGATTACCGCACCCAGCACCAGCTTAACCTGCAGAATCCGCAGTCTATCGGTCAGAACGCGATGTTCCTGAATGACGAGCGGCGTGACCAGGCATTCTGGCCAAATGCTGCGCCGGAAATGTCTGGTTTGGAAAGTGCTACTAGCTCGCTTGCCGGTTTACAGCAAGAGCGGCCGATGGCACCAGAGACCACCCAGCCCCCCGCGCCTAGAAGCCCCCCTGCTGCTCCCGTGGTCGATGCTTGGGGATCTGTGCCGAAGTCTCCAGAGCGTCCGTCCGCAAACCTCCACGACATTCAGAATGAAGAGAAGCGCCGAGCTGCCCAGGAAACTCGCGGTTCGCCGATCAAAACTAACAGCCCGACTAGTGCCCAGCAGGACCAGCCGAAGGACGCGTCGCCTGTGAAGTCCCCCGCGAAGGCTGCTGAAAGCGAGAAGAAGAATGTGAGCCCAGTTAAAAAGACCGAGAAGAAGACGGCTGTCAAGGGTGAGACCAACGCATGGGGAACCCGGTCGACGTCTGCTGCATCCAACAACTCCAAGTCGCTCAAGGATATCCAGCAGGAAGAGCAGCGTGAAATGCTCAGCAAGATGGGGGATGCGAAGTCTGACACGGCCAACCTCGCACAAATGGGAGCACAGTTGAAGATGATGCTCGGTGTGGACTCCATTGCTGTGCCTGCCGCGCCGTCGGCTGAGGCACCGACGCCCGCTTCGGCACCGGCACCGGCACCGGCACCGACACCGCCGGCTCCGGCTGCCAAACCAGCTCCAGCACCAACCCCTGCTCCCGCCCCAGCTCCTGCTGCGGCGCCGGCCGCGAGTCCGTGGGGTACACCCGCTACTGTAGCGAAGAGCACCACCTCGAAGTCGATGCGCGATATTTTGGCCGAAGAAGAGCGCCTGGCTCAGGAGCGGGCTAAAGCCAACGAGAATGCACCGACCAGCTCGCACTGGATGAACATCGTCGCGGGCAACAAGGTTGCTGCTGCTGCGATCCCCAAGCCCTCTCGGTCAGTATTGGGCCCCGTGCCTGCGTCCGTTTTGAAGAGCCGCCAGCAGATTCGTGCCACTAACGGCGCAGCGAAGCCGTCCCCGCCTAAGGCCGAGAGCGACGCTTCATTCTGGAACTTTGGGGCAGCACAGTCCGCCGGCAAGGAGCCCTCGTCCAGCAGTGCTCAAGTGAGCACTTCGAACGCGTTTGGATCTAACAACGTGTCCACGGAGTTTATGGCGTGGGCCCTGAAGCAGCTGAAGACCATCGACAGCAACGCTAACGTGACGCTGCTGGAATACTGCGCATCGGTGGAGGACCCTGGCGAGATCCGCGAGTACCTCGCGGCGTACCTGGGCTCGACGCCCCGCGTATCGGCATTCGCGACCGAGTTCATCCAGCGGAAGAAGACGCAGCACAGCGGCAAGAAGTCGCCGGCGCACCAGGACGCCCAGCAGCGTGCCTCCGAGACGGGCTCGTCCAACAAGCGGGGCAAGCGTCGCTCCAAGGGCCAGAAGATTGATCCGTCACTGCTGAACTACTCGGTGGGTTAATTCGCCTGCGTTGGGATGCAGGATGCAGTGGCGAGCTAGTGAGTCGCGTGGTAGGAACAGACAACCGTAGCATGAAACAAACACGAGCAGGAATTGTGAGTCCACTTCAACTCGACCATTACCGACTTTAAAAGTGTGGTACACTGTACCAGGTATCGTACCCAAGCGCGAATTCCCATTTAAGTACGATATATCTGGCGCAAAGGATTCACTATTCAGTCGGCGAGCGCTACAGTGAACGCAGTCGCGATGGACGAGGAGATGAAGAGCGAGGAGGTGAAGGCGGAGGTGGCGCCCGCTGCTGCTGCTGCCGCCGCCAGCGAGGAGAAGCGCTTCGAGATCAAGAAGTGGAACGCCGTGGCTCTGTGGTCCTGGGGTGCGTCGCTCTGGCCAGCTCCAGCAAGATCTTTCAGCAAATTAGTCACTAATTATTATTGTTGTTTTACGTATCTGCGCGCAGACATCGTGGTGGACAACTGCGCCATCTGCCGCAACCACATCATGGACCTGTGCATCGAGTGCCAGGCCAACCAGGCGTCGGCCACCAGCGAGGAGTGCACAGTGGCCTGGGGCGTCTGCAGTACGTCTTGCAGCGGCTTGGATCTGGGTTGATGGCTGGAGATTAACCTAACTTTTATGGCGTTTTTGTTATTATTTGCTGCAGACCACGCCTTCCACTTCCACTGCATCTCGCGGTGGCTCAAGACCCGCCAGGTGTGCCCGCTGGACAACCGCGAGTGGGAGTTCCAGAAGTACGGCAGATAAACAGAGACGACGGCGGCGGGAGCTTCGAGAGATGCAAGGTGGCGGCAGCGTGTCTACTGGCCGTGAAGGCGACTGTAGAGTTGCTGCAGTGTATTCGAGACGCGCTCGAGAGAGAAGACAAATGCCCAAGACACTTTATTTTTGAGGCGTGGCTTAGCTACTACTACTTCAGTAAGTTTTCTCTCCTTAACTTCTTTTACTAACGTTATCAGTGAATTTCTGCATTGACGTTCGCGCCAGGCGAATCGCTTTACGGGCTCTTGAATGCCCCACGATGATCGAAGCTTTCTTGTCTTCGAGAATACATAAGTCAACAGTATTTAGTGTGTGTGTGCGTGCTTAGGTCCAGAGCGAGAGCACGCCCATGGCGCCGTAGCCGGCAAGCAGAGCAGAGCACTTCTCCAACTGATACCGCGGGTCCTGCAGCTCCTGCGGGATGATCTCCATGATGGCGACGAACAGGAAGGTGCCGCCGGCGAACGCAGCGCACACGCCGCCTGCGGGCGTCGCGTGGTTGGTGTCTACCAGGAGCCGGCCGAACAGGATTCCCGTCGGCGTCATGAGCGAGAAGACGGCCACCGACGAGAGCAGCTGCTTCCGCGAGACGTTGTGGTGCAGGAACTCGAGCGCCAGCGCGAACGCGGCCAGCGACTTGTGCGCCAAGATGGCGACGAGGATGTCCCACGCCGGCGAGCTCGAGGCGCCCATGCCCATGCCTTCCATCACCGAGTGGAAGGACAGTGCGATGAACACGACCAGCGCCAGAATGGGGTTGCCCTTGACGATGCCGTGGATGTGCGAGTGCGGCTCCTCCTTGACGTCTTCGCCGTGCACCGTCAGCTCCGTGGCCTCACCTTGGGTGCCGTACGCCCCCGTCTCCACCCGTCCGTGCGAGTGCCCGTGCGAGTGGCCACCATGGGAGTGGCCGTTCGACTTGGGAAGGCTGTTCACTTCGGCAGCACGCGTGACCTCAATGGCCAGCAGCGCGTCCCGCTCCTGCTCCGTGCCGTGCGAGTGCCCGTGGCCATGCACCTTGCCGTAGTGCCGCTGCAGCGCGTGCGCGAGCACCTCGATGAGCAGCACCATGAGGAAGCCGCAGCCGTAGAAAAAGTTGGCCCACTTGAAGCAGCGCGTGTTGTCGCCGTCGTAGCGCGTGCGGACGGCCAGGAAGACCTCGGCCGTGTGCTCGCAGCCCCACTCGGTGAGCGCTGCGTTGTTCTGCGCGTCCGGCAGCAGGTGCATGCACGAGCTGGCCAGGAAGATGCCGGCCGCCACCATGTTGAGCACGCTGCTGGCGCGCTTGCTGACGCGCTGGCTGCTCAGCAGCGGCGCGACGCCGCCCACGAGCCCCAGCGTCCAGATGAAGAGCGCCGCGGCCAGTTTGAATTCGTCTACAGGGTTCATCGGTTACTGGTGAGTTACCAGGCGTCGACCACTTGCGCGCGGAGGAGGAAATCGCAGAGTGCTCGTGTGCGTGAACCGCTGCAGCCTTCTCTCCAGCGAGCTGCGCATTTGTCCGGCGGCGGCGGATACGCTGACGACTCGAGGAGAAAAGAGAATATTCTTACTTAGAGACAAAACCGAAGATAGTCTATCGGACGATTCGGCTGCTTTCAATAATCAAAGATGCTTTGATAAGAATAAAATGCGTAACACGACTAATAAGAAACTTTTCCGACGGCGCCCGAGCTCGTGAGCTCGGTTGCGACCCCAGCCAGTACAGTGTACCCCCCCCCGCGCATGGGAGCACAAGGTAGGCGACGTCGCCTGTTTTGACGGCTGCTGCCTCTCGTGGGCCACGGCTCGGGGCCAACGGGCATGGAGCAGCCATCTGCGTCGATTAACGCCGTGATTGCCTTGAAGCTTCGAGCAGCCGGCGGAGGCACGCGCCCGCCGCGCAAAATACAGGCTCGGATCCTTCGTCCGCCACAGACAGGATCAAGGTTGTGCTGCTGGGCGACGCCGCCGTGGGCAAGACGACGCTCTTCAGGCGCTGGATCGGCACTGCGCTCGATGTCGAGTACGCGCCGTCCACCACGGGTGAGCAAGCGGCGAATGAGAGGCCTCTGGACATAGGACAGGAGAACTGTGCTGACTCACTGCACCTTGCGCTGCACTGTAGCCGGCGTAGGCGCCAAGCTGCTTCGCCTCGAGGGGTACGAGCCGGTGGTTGTGGAGGTGGTGCACACTGTCATTCGGTTGCTCCAGTAGTGGCTACGAGTTAACTGTCGCCTTAACTGGTTTGTATTTGTTGCACAGCTGTGGGACGTCCCGCCGCAAAGCTTCGCGGGGTCAAGTATCTTCGCACGCTACCTCCGCAGCACCCAGGCGATTGTACTGGTCTTTAGTCTGCAGGAGCCGGTCTCATGGCGCACGCTGCCTATGTATCTCGATGTAGCTCGTCGGGAGATCTCCGCGTCCGCAAGCGTTGAGACCGGCTCGCCGAAAGCTCCGACCCCCGTTGTCATGGTCGGCAACAAGAGCGACTGCATCGACGCAGCCGGCCTCGAAGAGCAGCAAGCTGCTCGCGCCTGGTGCAGCGAGCACGGTATCACCTACGTCGAAGTCTCGGCAGTCGCCGGAGATACCGCTGCACTGCTCGGAGTCCTCAAGACGGTCTCATTGAATTAGTTAGTATAGCATTCAGCGTGATTTCAGAATGAGATTACTTTAGTAGTAATTACATAAACTATTATGTGAACAACCTTTTATTACTATATGAATTGTAAAATAGTAACGGAAAAGATAGCGCCCATGTTTTCGGTTGGAGGGGG
>JAIKVJ010005506.1:0-13086 GCA_024679225.1 Phytophthora pisi | reverse complement strand
TCAACAGCGTTGGAAACTGCCACTTTCCAATACCACACCAGCTCTCTGAGTGTCGGCCACCGCGAATCCGTTGTCACCCAAAAGTCGTATACGGTTTTCACCTTCTCTTCGAGCTCCATTTATAACGTCGATCTTGATTCGTCTTCATCTTATTGCAGTACACTTGGAAAGTAGTCAGCTCGACGCTCATATTTGTGCTTCGTGTGGTGTCACGAGTGATGGATCTGGTATCAGACGCAGGAAAGTCGACGATAATATCTTCATATCGATCGTATGTGTCAGGAACCATGCCGCATCCGACATACCAAGGATCAAGCACCGTGAGCGCCGGTGCAAACGAAGTCGGAGCGGTGACTGGACCTTTTCACCAAGTACTGCGTTTCCTTCTGGGAAAAGCCACTGAGCTCCCGGACTTTATCCGGAAACTTCACGAATGCATCGTACACTTCCGACAACGGAACAACGTCGCTCTGGAAAAGAGTGAGTTTCGGATCAATTAGGTTGAGAATGCTGAGAGACTTGTTCAGGTTGGGAATGTAGTCTTCCGCCGTAACAACCGCCTTGATTTGCTCGCGTTTAGCTCGTTGCTCCGCAGTCCCCGTTGATGTAAAATCACGACTCGTTACCAGCGCATGCAACTCTTTCTCCGACTTCAGAAGCGAATCGAAACGCCTTTTAAGAGCCCCGTCTTGTTTCCCAGGGCAGTGCGAGTTTGTTCGTACCGCTTTCGGTCTGATCGCCTCTAACTCTGCTTTAAGCACGTGGTGCTTTTTCACGAACTTCACAATTTTCTTACATGATGCCGCAAACTCCAATAGATATTAGACACCTTTTGCCCACGTATTTTACGATTCTGCTGCCTCCCTGAGTTTCGTAAATTGTAAAATTGCCAACGACACTTTTTGCTCACGTATATTCAATTAGGTACGAATATCAATCTTCGACAGGGAATCGAGGCCAGCAGCGTGGTTAAGTACCACGCGTAGGGCTGTTTCGTGCACCAGTTTCGGTAGGGTTATGCCTGTAATTTCAAGAGTTTTAATCGTACTTAGTAGAGAAAAGCAATTTTTGTCTCTATGGGCTATCCCCGTAATAAAGGGCTGATGAATTGGCACGAAAGTACTTTCGTGCACTTTCGTGCACTGCACGAAACAGCCCTAACCACGCGGGCTTTCCAGCTCTAGTTGATGGTAGGATCAAGCGTTTACACTATAGCCGGAGTCGTCCGAGGTGACGAGAGGAACACCACTGGTGATTGTTGTACTTGTTGGTGAAATTGGAACTGAGTGTATTGATGCAGTTTAAACAAGCTAGGAACTGTCTCCTAGCCTTGGTCCTAGTGTTTGTAACGTGACTGGTGCTCGTACGCTAGCTCCTGCTAACCAGCCATGTCCTTCTTGTAGTCCTTCCACTTTGGCGCACGTCACAGATCGCTCTCCTTTTGGGCAATCGCAGGGCATTGTCCGCTGCCGTCCGAAGACGCCAACATGGAGGTTGGCGGAAGAGTCACGGGGGCACACCATGCATCCAAACCTCCAAGTAAGCAATATTGCCTAGTCCAGCACCTACCAACCTGAAGGAGGAGGCCCCACTAACAGCGTTCATTCTGTCTCTTTAGTCGATGCTATCGCACGACGGCGGTGAACTCGAAGCGGATGATCTGCCGGATCTGCACCAACATCATTGGATGGACATGTACAAGCCATTGCGGAGGACTGAATACAGTGTATTTATCTTGCATACTGTGCCCCATGGTTAGTATGCTCTTCGTTCGAGCATCTACGTAGATTAGAATACATATTAAGGTTATTCCAACACATACCCACAGCTCATAAGGCGCTCATGTCAGCAGTCTCGTCGGCAGAGCCTCGTGGTCAAGCATCTGCGCAATCGACAAGCGCTTGGCTGGGTCCACGACTATCATGCCCGCCAGCAAGTCGAGCGCAGGTCCCCACTCTGACGTGTCCACGCCCCACGCTTCGAGGATGAAGGCCACGCCCCCTCCGTCCGCCATCAAGTTGAAGGTCTCCCGAATGAGAGATCTGCACCAAGGCGCTCGGCGCAGCCATCCGGGCAGTCCTCTTCATGGAGTCGCTTCACGAGCTAGCCGTGCCCATCTTCAGTATCTGGCCACGGAGGGGCGTTCGCATTATAAACACGTTGGAAACCATGAAACGGCTGAAACGGCGTTGACACTTTGTGTGCAGCTGGCAACCCAAGAACTCCGCGGTGGCAAATGGAAATGTGTTGTCCCGAGTAACGCTGCAATTCTGGGGCCAGTTGTATCGCAACACAAGCAAGCGAGCCCCACCATGCATTCCTGACGTGCTTCATCTGATGAAACGGCCTGCAGCTACAAGTGTACTTGCGAAGCAATGAGTTCAAGGCAGTGGTGGGATCCTACAGTCCACTAGACAAGGACTTCGGGCCCGTGAAGGATTTTTAATGCTTTGAAAGCTTAGTTCCTACCGAGTTCATGAGCTTCCACGTATCAACTTGAAGTGGGGCTGCTTGGATCGATCCGGGCTGCCCCACGAACAGTATCGTACAGATGATTCTGACGCGTAAGCGATCTTTGCAACTGTACCGATGCCTCACAGCCGCTGGACTGCGCGCTTCTGCGCGCGAGCTGACGCAGGCCAAGGGCAATGTTCATGTACATGTGTAGACGAATGCGCGCGCGGGACTCGAAGCGGATATGAAGCGTGAGATCCTAATCGTGGCCACCGCGTCAGGCGTGAGCGACGACGGCGGACCGAGTGCTCTTAGCACGACGAGGCTGCCGGTAGGGCGCCCGCCGTCCGCAGCCAGCGACTGACGGCCACCGGCTGCATGCAGTTACCGTCGAGTCTCCGTTGCACCGGTCAAGTCGTTGCCAACGGATCTTACCACATTTCGAAGCACTGTTCGGTGAAAGTGTATCGATAAATCATTCCTGCGGTTTCGCTGGTCGCCTGTCTTTCATAGAGCAAAAGATATCGCTAGTCGCTATCACGGTCAAGACGTGCGGTGGCGCGGCGAAGCACCTCCGAGCGCGCAGTTTCTCGTCCCAAGCATCTCCGATCGACCGAGCAGGC
Organism: Phytophthora pisi; assembly: GCA_024679225.1. Lineage (NCBI taxonomy): Eukaryota > Oomycota > Peronosporomycetes > Peronosporales > Peronosporaceae > Phytophthora > Phytophthora pisi. Next base: position 10,009 of record JAIKVJ010005506.1, on the reverse strand, counting down.
AGCGCTCCGATCCTACGCCACCAAGGGGCCGAAACTGTTGTTAGCCTCGCTGCCCCAAAGTTTCGCAACGAACGAGCTCAAGATCTTCCACGGAGGAAAACGGCACCGAACAGAGGGCGCACGCGTAGCAGCCGTTTCGACGCAGTGTCGTGAGGCCTGACTTCAGTCGCTGCTCTAGAGCATTGAGCTACACACACTGCCAGTTGCAGTCTGCAACGGTCTCCCGCTCTAGCTGCCGGGTGAGTCGGTGGTCGACCTACGTGCCGCTCTCGTAGCCGATGAATCGCCTGTCCCCTAGCTGATCTTGCCTCCTGTTCGACTGGGAGGAGGTTGAATCACTGGACGAGTGCAATCCTGTTTCTTCGACTGCAGGGCTGCTTCAACCTCGCGGTCCAATCAAAATTGAGAAGACACCGCAATGGTGAGTCTATATATCCTCCCGCGGCGTTTCCTGACTGAGAGCGTCATGGCCCAGAACCCGCTCGACCGACAAGCGCCGGCCTGATCGAACGGGTACCATGGGTGGCAGCAATCTCTTAACAGCACCCCCACTCGGAAGTGTCCAAGCTGCACGCTTTAAATTTTGAATCAAAGACCAACGATACCCGACCGCTTCCCTCGACGAGTTCGAATGCCTTTGCCGCGTTCATGACGATGGGGGACCCTGAACAAACGAAGAGCATCACACCCAACAACAACAACAACATATTTGCCGCCTTCACGTCGTACTTCTCGCGCGCAGGCGCCTCCGGTGCCATCTACATGCTCCCCCACTTGACCACAGCAGCTATGGGACCTGGCACACGCCGACTTGAAAAACACTTTCTCCAGTTACACATCGCGTTGTGTGTTGCTTGGATTGGCACAGGGAAAGCCGTGAGAGCGCACCGAACGTCGGAGAAGTTCGCGCGATGACTGGTTTCTTACAGCGGTTAAGTGAAGACTGCAACTGCGTCGTTGCCAGAGCTTCTGATAAGGTACGGCGCCACTTTAGGAGAGATTTCGGAGTGCCATTTTTGCTTTGTGATAGCAGTCTCAATTTTTGGCATATGACCGTGCTTTTGGTACGAGGAGAAAGAGGGCGATTTCGACAGTTTGTAGGACGAGAACCAATCAAACGCGACGCACGGAACCCAAGAAACTAGTGATGGGGACGTAAACGACGTTAACTTTTACCTATCATATAGTATATGTTGTATGATAGGGTTTTGGCGAATTTTGCTGTTTTGCAATAAACGTATGCTAGTCATAACTATGCATCTGGCGTTAAAATTACGAAACTCGTACTAGAACTACATCAAAACTACAGCTCAACTTTTGAACCTATGATATAGAGTACGCCGAATGATGGGTTTTCAGTTAACGTCGTTTACGTCCCCATCACTACAAGAAACAAGTAAGCCTTGAAGCCATCTCGAATCGCAGGTGGCGCCAGTTTACGAGAGATTTTGACTGGGGGGTTGTACTGAAATGCCATGTGTTTGCTTCGTGTTGCTGCTCACCGGATGTTATCGACCAATCATAGCGATTTGTGCCTCGATTCCTGCATTATCATTGGCTGTAAAGGGTTTTCTTAAACTGAGCACTCTACCCGTACCTTATTTCCAAACGTGATAAGGCAACAGGGTTCAGTATCGACAGTACAGTACAGGTATCGTGCTGAAAGAAACTAGAATTCCTCGGCCAGGAAGCGGCACTAGATCAATCGGGTCGTTAGGGCAAACCTCGCGCTGCAGTCTCACCGCAGGCAGATTTGTAGTTCGTAGATACAGTAGCAGTAAACTTCGCATACCACATCATCCACGCAAAGTGTTTCCTGTGATAGATGAATGTATTCATCTGTGATCGTTGCGCGTAGTTGTGTGAGCATTGGTAGCCTCAGCTGACAAAGCTAAAACAAAATCATTCATGTTTCGTCCGCCCGGTGACACATACATCTAAGTTACTGTAGCCCTCGCACGGGTAGCTTCCAAGTGTAAAGTTTTCTCTGACCGAGTCAGACAGTAGCGCCTTCGAGGCGTTAGGCTACCCCGTGGTGGAGTCGTAGAATACTAGGCTTGTTTACTAGCTCAGCACTACTCTCTTCTATCGATCAATCGATCGTAATTCAGAAAGAGCCTGCCTTGAAGCAAGGTGACGTTGGTAGCCTCAAGCGAGGATTCGCTCGAGGCTGAAGGTGCCCGCATTGTGTCTAAATGGTTCAACTTACACCATAAATCTTTCGCATTTGCCGCCAGCAATTCCTAACATGAACGCCCATCACTTCCCAAAATTCGCCCCGGCACAATTCGCGACCTTTCGCGAAAGTGAATCAAACTCAGTAGGCTGCGACAAACCGGTACTGATTCAATCCAAAATCAGTTAGCTGAGCCGACATACCATCACCCTATCTGAGTTTAACACCATTGCTTACTTGGTTAAGTTAGAGCGGAGACTCCCGCCCTATCCACTCCAAATCGGGTGGTACACCAACCAACTCGACAAACGCGTCGATGTGACGTTGCGAGCTTGACGAAGAAGCCGATCCGAATCGCCGGCGGCGACTGCGCGCTGCCAGCGCTTCTCCATTTCGACTTCCTCCGCGTTCTGTCAATGGGCCGTCGTTGTCGCAGTCTTCGCGCGTGGCTGCCGCTCGCCGCCGCAGCAGCGGCAGCGCTGGCGCTCACGGCGAACGCCAGCAGCTCCTTCGGCTCGCTGCTCGAGTCCACGCGGCTGCTGGCCGACGCGGACGAGGACGACGACCGGACCATTCCCTTCAACTCATGGAGCAACGTGAACGACACGCTGAGCCACCTGCTCGCGTTCGTGCTCGTGCTGCTGGGCGCGCACCCGCTGGGTCTGTTCTTCCCCAAGTACTTCCGCCTGCCGCTCATCACCGGGTACCTCGTGGCCGGCATCCTGTCGGGCCCCTTCCTGGCCAACCTGCTGAACGAAGACGTTGTGGACATGCTCGGCTCGTACGTGAACGCCTTCGCGCTGAGCTTCATCTCGTTCCAGGCGGGCCAGGAGATCTACCTGCCGGAGCTGCGGCCGCAGATCAAGTCCATCCTGGCGCTGCTTACGACCTACTACTGCACGGCCATGGTGCTGGGCACCACAGTCTTCATGCTGGCCGCGGGCGCCTTCTTCTACTCGGACTTGGCGCACAGCTGCCAGCTGGGCATCGCGCTCATGTTCGCGTCCATCTCGGTGCTCGTGTCGCCCTCCACGGTCATGGCGCTCAAGATCGAGCTCAACAGCGTCGGGCCCTTCACACACCTGGCGCTCGGCACGTGCATGACGGCCGAGTTCGTCGTGCTCGTGTCCTTCTCCGTCTCGCGCGTTGTCGCCTCCATCTACTGCGCCAAGCTGGACGTGTCGCCCGAGAGCATCGCCTTCACCATGGGCGTCGTGCTCATGAATCTCGTGCTCGGCGCGCTGCTCGGACTCGTGACGATCCTCATCTTCCAGCTGCCGAGCGGGCAGCCAGACGTGGGCCAAGCGGCGTCGGGAGCTCCGGCCCACGCCATGTCGGTATCCTCCTCCAGGATGTCCTTGTCCCAACGCCGCATGAAGAACAGCCAACGCACCGACAGCAGGCAGGACGTCAGCGACCTCGAGCAGGCGATGGACGACCCGGACCAGGCGCCGCACCCGCACAACGCGTACGTCGAGGAGACGGACACGGATAAGTTGCTGGACAAACCCCAATGGTGGACGGAGCGCAAGGCGCTCTACCTCAAGGGCTTCATCTGGCTGCTCATGGGCTACCTGTTCTACCTCTTCACCAACACGCTGAGCGCCCTCACCACCGCGCACTTCGGCCTTGTATGGCAGGTCAAGTTCGAGGCGTTGCTGGTGCTGATGCTCGCGTCCTGCGCTGCTGGCCACTACGCTGCTATTCGCCCGCAGATGCACGTCATTCTCGATACGGTGGCGCCGTACATGTTCCTGCCCTTCTTCGTTATGACGGGCGCGTCGCTGCAGCTGGACAAGGTGGTGAGTGTGCTGCCGATGATGAGCCTGTACCTGGTGCTGCGCTACACGGCCATCTTTCTGGCCGTGTACGGCGGCGGTCGCTTCCTGCTGAAGCTGCCACCGCAGCACTACAAGCACTTGTGGCTGACCATGGCTCCTCAAGCTGGTGTGTCGCTTGGTCTGGCTGCCGAGGTGAAAGAGCTGATCACCGACGACTGGGGAGCCGAATTCTCGGCGACGATCGTGGCTGCAGTGGTGATCAACCAGGTTATCGGCCCCGTGCTTTGCTCGCTGGGGCTTCGTGGTGCTGGAGAGAGCATGATCGATCGTCAGGCCGCTGCAGCAGCCCAAGCACACACGCAGACCCCGCCTGAACTGGAAAAAGATGGAGCTGACTCGGACGTCGAAGTCGGCAAGGACAACCGCAACTCCTACCGAACTCTCAGCCGTCACAACAGCACTTTGAGCCGCCACAACAGCACCCAAGCGTTGTTCTCTACACGCGGCGGTGGAAAGGATCCCAGGCCGCTGCTGCCGTTCTATCGTGTACAGAGCGCCGTGGTGCTAGGAGACGACGAAGTGGCGTTCGAGATCGCCCTGGAGCTGTCACTCTACGGCGCTCGCGTTAATGTCCCGCTGCTCGATGAAGCTCGCGCAGACAAGTGGCGCCGCATGAACGAGACCATTCTGCAGCGCACGGCCAAGGGCGAGCTCATCTCGTTCCAAAACACGATCCAGGATCGTCGCGGGGAGACCCCTGTAGACTCGGGTATGCAGAACGCAGACGTGCTCATCTTCACGGGCGCCCCGGAGCGCTCACTGGAGCACGCGAGGGTCATGCAGACCATGCTGGGCGAGCACGCGCGCCCTCGCCTGATCGCTGTGGTGGACGACTGTGCTGCTGGAGCCAAATTGCGTGAGCTCGGAGTTCTCACCGTACAGCCTTCGATCGCGCTGGGCAACATCGTGACACGACTTGCTCTATTGGACGCTCCACTGGCCGCCAACCTGTCCAAGGAGCTGAGCTCAACCAGCCACTTCTCGACAGCCGCGTACTTCCGAGCCGACGGTGATAGCGACCGTGACTCGCTGACCTCTCTCTCGGAGCTGCGCCTGCCTGCTCGACGCCTCGCGCTGGGCCGCAGCGTCGTCAACCACCACTCGGTGGACTACGACCGTCTGGCCGAGGCGCTGGCGGCCGAGAACCTGCCGATGCCCCCGCCGCCGTCGCGTGTGTCCATGTTCGGTACGTCGGCCGTCGAGCACGACCCGTTCGCCAAGCGATCGCGCAACCTCGGCGCCCACGAGCACTACGTGTTGGAAGACGACGGCATCGACGTCCCCGACGATAGGTCGATCTTCGAGGAGCAGTTCGTGGTGCCGTCTCCAAGCTCCAGCGCTGGAGGAGGATCCCGATCCCGGTCGCGTCGACGCTCGCGCCTCGGCTCGAGCAGCAGCAGCGTCGGCGGAGGCACTGGCTACGTCACGCTGCACCGCGCCCAGTCCACGGGTCCGTAAGACCTGGCACTTCAACTTGGAAGATGGCTACATTCGTTGCAGCACCGCAAGAATAGTTTGTCGTAAAATAGGGATTTTGAGTTCAACCACGTGCTTTCTTGTGCTGGCGGTGCAGCGCGCATGCTACAGTTGCATCTGGTTGACGTTGAAGCCGCTGACAGCCGAGTCTATCTCGGAGCAGCGATACATGTAGCATTGTCGCTGCTGAGGACAAGTTGTGGTGCACTTCGGGCATGTAGACGAAGCGCGAGGCCATTTCGACAGTAGAACGTGGTACGGCGGTTGTGCGTGGTGGCCATTAAATTTAAATGGCTGGAACTGCGGTCAAGTCGAAGTGCCAACGTTAGGAATTGGTCAACCACCGTTGGCGGTGCTGCTTGGGTCCGTGCAATGTCTGCCGAGTCGGAGGATAAGTCCGGGCGGGAACCATGTCGCAAGGATCCCCTGGCATACTGGACACTCGGGCTAAGTACGACGCGTCCGCCATCTGACACAGTCCACAGTCGCTGCTGATCCCTCGCCATCAAGGACAAGTCGATACTCCTCCGCTCGAGCGAGCTCCGCGTGCACAAGGCGTTGCCATTTATACCGGCACAGCCTCGCATCTCGCTATTGTGCACCGTTGCCGACCTATTTGCAGCTGCCGCCCACCATTCCAGAATCGGCCACTCGCGTTCCGGACGCGTCCGACATGGCGACTGGCAAGCGCCCAGCAGCTCCGAGCGAGGCCCCGCAGGTGCAGCACAAGCAGCAAGAACACCAGCAACTTGACGGCCTCGTGAGCTTTGAAGAGACCGCAGCAGAGCCGCAGGACCCACTACTGCACAGGATGCAGCACCACCATCGTCACCAGCAGCAATTGCCCAATGGCGACCAAGCGGCAGATGAAGACGCGGACGCGAGCGCCGCCGTCCCGGGCGAGAAGCTGCTGATCCCCAAGGTTCGCACCTTTTCCCTGCTGGACGCGGCCTCCACCTCGCAGCTGGGCAAGTATCTCGAAGAGGAGGAGGCGCTGCACCCCCCGCTTGAGTCTACGGGCAGCGCAAGCTCATTGCACGCGTCGCTGCTGAGCTCCAGCGGCTCGGCAGTGCCCCGACCGCCGCACAGCAAGAACCTCGTGTTGGACCCAGAGTCCAATGGTGCCGTGCTTCAGGCGTCCGTCTCGTCCGGCGCCGAGGTCGTGGAGGTCGTGGCCGAGCAGAGTTGGCTCATCACCAAGCTCGCGGTGCAGTTGATCTGGGCGCTGCGCATGTCCAAGCGCTGGATCCTGTGCGCGCTGCGGCTGATCTCGTTCGTGGTGCTACTGCTGCTACCGATCGTCAAGGTCGCGATCTACTGGTTCGTCGACGAAAACGTGCACAAGAATATCATCTACGGACTCAACCGACGCAACCTGCTGGACGTGTACACAGTGCCGCAGACGTCAAAGGACTCGGCTGCGGCCTCAACGACGAGCAAGTCGCGCAGCTCCAGTGTGACCAGCGCCTCAAGCGCCAGCTTCACCGAAGCGAGGTACCCGGTGGTGGTGTTCGTGTCTGGCGGAGCGTGGATCATCGGCAACAAGGCGTGGGGCGCGCTCATGGGCCGGGTGTTGGCGTCGCTGGGCGTGGTCGTTGTCATGCCCGACTACCGCAACTTTCCGCAGGGCGTGGTGCCCGACATGGTGGAGGACGTGACGCGCGCGATGCAGTGGGTCTTTGACAACATTCACCTCTTCGGAGGTGACCGTGAGAATGTGCATCTCATCGGCCAGTCTGCAGGGGCGCATCTAGCCATGTGCACGCTGCTGGAGCAGGTCGAGAAGAAGCGCAACGCGTCAGCGAGTTCTGCAGCTTCGCCCAGCAGCAACGGCAGCGTCGGCGGAATGGGCAACACGTCGGACTGCGAGAGCGTCGAGAGCTTGTCGCCGCTGGTGCAGCCGATCACGTGGAACCTGCGGCAGATCCGCAGCTACATCGGCATCTCCGGGCCGTACAACATGGAGGCCAGCATCGCAACTTTCCACCGCCACGGCTTCGACCGCGCGGTGGTGGAGCGCATCATGGCGCACCGGTTGGCGTACTACTCGCCGTCCTTGCGACTGCTAGCGCTGAGTGAGCTGCCGTCGCGAACACGGCAAGCGCTGCTGGAAGACTTTCCGCCGTGCTTCCTGTTCCACGGCAAGGCGGACAATACGGTGAGCTATCGGTCCTCGGAGCAGTGCACGGCCGCACTGCAGGCTTGCGGCATTCCCGTCTCCACGCGCTTCTTCGAGGGCAAGACGCACACAGACCCGATCATCGAGGACCCGATCGTCGGCGACGACTTCTTGATGGACGACGTGATGGCGGCGCTCAAGGCACAGGCGCCGATCGACCCGATCTCGGGCAAGCCTCGCTACGAGCTGGGCGCGCGGCCGCAGGAGAAGCGCTTCTACCCGAAGATGCTCGTCCGAGCGGCGCGCAAGATCAATCCGTTCTAGACGTGGAGGGAGGTGTGCAGTAGAGCACAGAGCTAGGGAGACGTGGGGGTGGGTCGGATCCGGTCCGCCGCCGCTGTTGGCACTTGGAAATGAAAGCAACTATATATTCCTTTATTGTTAAAGATGGAGGGGAGGCTCGCCTCGTTAAGTAAGTAGCTGCCCGCCCGGGGGCGGAAGCGGTTCGAGGTCTCACTTGCCCAAGCGGTTCTTGAAGGTGACGACGGCGCCGATGAGCACGATGGCCAGCACGCCGGCGATGGCGGGGCCCACGAACGACATAGTGGTCGGGCCTTCGTGGTGCGTTGTTTCAGACTCTGCGGCCGAAGCCTCAGTGCTGACGGTGGCGTCGGCTTCCAAGGACCCGGAGCTGCTGGAGCTGGCAGAGTCGCTGCTGGAGGAGTGGCTCGAGGCGGCGAGCTGGGTGGTGGTCTCGGCATCGGCGTCGTCGTTCTGCTGCACCTGGCGACGCAGCAGGCGCAACTCGGCGGGCAGCGCGGCTTCGGCCGTTACGCTGGCGCTGCAGGCGACGGCCACGAGCAGCAGGAGCAGCGTCACGAGGCGGATCTGAGGGCCGGCCATGTCAGCTTCGGGTGGTGAGATTCGGAAGTGGCGGAGAGGAAGAAGAGCGAACCGCCGAGAATCAAATGGGCCAGACGCGCGCTCTGATGCAGATGGCCGCGGCAAAGAGAGGCGGAATGCCGCGATTAAATTCAGATGGGGCGAGATGGGCGTTTGTATGGCCGCGTGTATGGCTCGGACCAGTCCTCCAAATCATCGCCCCTGTCGTGGCCTGCGATCAACAGCGCAATGCGGACGACCGCATCGCCATTTGTCTGGCGGCTTACATTGGGAAGATCTCTTCGTATTTGCTGCGTGTCGTCAAGGACTGTCCACGTTGGACATTGGAGCGATGCTCGCCGAAGTCGGCGGAACTGGCATGACCTTTTCGCTCGCTGGTCGTTTAGACATTTGAAACAGCCTCTAAGACGCAGCATCTTATCCTATCCACTGCTTCAAGATCCTTCAAAGCCATGGCATGATTCGTGCAGGTTGGCACCACCTGTCGCAACCACTTTTTAACAGCGATTGTGGCCACGATGTGGCAATTCACGATGAATTGGTCTATCCACTTCAGTATCCAGGCCAGCGCACTCAGGCTTAGTGCAGCGCGTTACTACCGGCGACGCACAGAGAAGGCCTTGCGGCAGTGCAGCCAGCGTCGTGAACGCGACAGCTTTCTCATTTGCTATTTGTGTGGAGCACAGTCTATTGTACTCGGGCTTCCGGGAAAACAACCGGGCTCCGATCAACCTATTCGGCATGTCGAGCGCAGTGACAAGCATCTCCCCGTGCACTGGAAATCGCCGCATGGCAGTCGCGCCAGAATTGGCACAATAGGTGACTTTCATCAGCCACTTATCCTATGGATATCCTCGAACCAACAAGGAGCATGTGCGTGCCCGTCAAGCGTTGGTGAAGAACGGAGCGTGAAGGGACTCGAGTCGTCGACTGGAGTTTTGATTCAAGTCCACCCTTCGGCATATCTGTAGTCGTACGATTACCTTTGTCGGAGTGGCTGTAAAATGTTTGCTACAGAGAGCAGCATTGCGCTAATCCGCCGGCGTATTGATTTGACTTGCTGGTACCTGTGAACGTCGTGGTGTTGGTTTGAGAAATCGACTACTGATCGCGGTACTTTCAAAGTACTGCGTATCCTTGACACCTCCTGGGAGCCCCTTTGGGCCTGCAGCGGAGGATATCTGTCGCAATCAAGCCTTCATAGCGGCGATTACATCACCTTTTCCGTTTGGGACCTCGATGCACACCGCAGAACAAGCTCACTTCTTCTTTTGCATTGCTTCAAAACCCGACTCCACTTCGCCAATTCCTTGCATAATAATACCATGGCACCTATATACGGAGTCTGCAAGCATTATCTCCAAGACGTTCAATAACACCAACCTCTTCGTTGCTGGCCCAGCTCACGCCAAGGCTGGACTGGTCGCTATTCCCGACATCTTCGGTCCTGTGGCCGGCCCTGGCCGGTCTCGTGTCTGCCGCAGTGCATGTTGT
>JAIKVJ010005505.1:0-13134 GCA_024679225.1 Phytophthora pisi | reverse complement strand
TCTGCTTAACCAACCGATTTATATTCCAATTAGACAATCTAATCGGTTCCCACAATAAATGCGGGCATTGCAAGTTAGTAGGTACCGTAGCATGTCTTAATTAATGTTGCAGTTTTTGATAGCACGTGAACAACATACTTCGAAGTACAGTAGTAGATTTCCTCACTATTGTAGGACACCTTAATTAATTGAATCCATCGGTGGCGAACGACGGGAGGATAGTACGAAGTTGTCGGCGGTTGGAACAGTAGCTGGACGATCCAGCGTGCATGCTTCCAAATTGACTTATAACTATTTAAACAAAATACACGTGTCTGTAGATAGTATTTGGCGCTATGCGAGATCTGGATCAAGAAATGTACATCCTTTAGCTGTCTAGCATATTGCACAGCGTATTTGAAAATGCTGCAAATACGCGAAAATCATATTCCCGTAGAAAATGAATAATTAAATACTTAATATGGAATATATTTAACCGCCTTATTATTTTTTACGGGTCCCTGGAAGCCGCCCGGCGAGCTGTGGATTAAATCCAGATAGGGCAGGCTAAGCGACCTAAAACCACCGGAAAGCGCTCTTCTTTTGCTCTCAACAGAGCTTTCGAGACGTGGTGAGACCGCCTTAGTGCCTGAAGCTTGGCTCCCGAACTCGCAATGCCACTTCATTGTTGAATTCTCCGGCAAAACGCAAGAACATGGCTCAGGTACTCATCCACGAAAGAGGCGACGAGCCCTTCGTTAACATCACGTCTCCACCGTGTCATCATGAAGATGGTCATACCGGCGAGTTAAAGATTCAAACGAACAACGAAGCGAGCACTTTGCTCAGACTGGTGGGGCCCGTGGTGCGGACATTTACTTATGTGCAAGACTGCCCAGTTTTTTTTGTTTCTAATGATGGGCCTTTGTTGCTGCAGATGGTAACCACATTCTATGAGTTCCTACCGGGATTCCTATCGATCGTCCTTGCCGGCAACATGGACTCCCTTTTGCGCCACAATACGTCAACGCAGCAACATTTTCGATAATGGTTCGGACCATTGCTTCGACAAATTGCGTGGCTAACGTAACCATCACACGAGTTGTGTCGATATGTTGTCTTGTTGCCCATAGCTGTTGACGCTCACATCGACCGCGCTTGGATTGGGGCTAACGTCTGCGCTCGACATTTCTCGTCTCTTGCGCGAACGGAGAAGCCTCGAAGGGCCGCAGCGGCGTGGCGGTCAGCGCCGTACGCTTCGCCGTCGTCTTCGGCGCTGTCTTGGCGCTGGAAGGAGCCCGGGAAGCGGCGCGACGAGGCCGGAGGAGGGAAGTGCGCGCCAACGGATGCCATGATGACCAGCTTTTTAAGATGGCATTGGCTGGAATTGGAGTCATGTATTAACCAATGAGAGAGAAGTTGAAGTGCGTATGACTATTGGGGGAGATTGACCTCCAGTGTCTCTTTGACGCAGTTGCGGATGGCGTCTGAGATGGACACATCGCGCATGGCTCGGAGCGTTTGAGTGGGGACGTTGAGCTCGGTGGCGTGGATGCGAGTGAACGTCCAGCGCGTCAAGACGACGACGGGCTCGGCTGACTCGGCTGGTTCCTTGTGCGACGTGATCAATGCGATGGCCGTGGCATCCCGGCGAATGCGCTCCAATGGGCGATAGGGGAAGCGTTCGTCCTCGTCGACGAAGTCGGCCGTAGCCAGCGCGCAGCTGTCGTCCACCAGCTCGGAGAAGTGGACGAGGTTGTTCTCGACAGGGACCCTGCATGCCGTCTGCGCGACGAGTCTCATCTGGGAGAAGTTGTCCAGGTCGTCCATGAAGTCGTCTTCGCGGATGATAATGTTGCCCGAGGCCTCGGACAGAACGATCTCGGCGTTGAAAACAGCGTGTTTTACGGCGTCGAACACGGTGCGCACTCCTCCAGTGACGCCACGCAGAGCGGTCCGATCGAAGCGGACGTTGCAGTAGTCGCCCTCCGGTGTCTCGAATCGCTCCTACTTGAAGTACTTGGCACTGGGATGAAGCCCGTGACTTCTCTGTGTGATAAACCGCCTCGCGTACCGTAGTTTTGGCTCTTTCAAAGAGCTCAGAGTCACGTGACGCACGGTTTCGTCGGCCGCAAGGTGGATGTACATATCCGCTGGACGCACGGTGTACGAGTCGACCAGCATCGCCTGCGCACTGACCAAGACCAAGTGATGGTCCTGAATGATACTCCACAACAGCGAGTTTTGAGCTTTCTTGGAGTGGAACGAGGGATCAACTTCGCCGCGCTGGACCATTTCCGTGAACTGAAGTGCGTCCAGTTGAGCCTCCAAGGCTCTGATCTCCGCTTCCAGCGCTGTTTTCTCCTCCTTCCTCACAGTGTTGGTGCACTTTCGTTTCTTCTTCGCTGGTAATGCGTGCAGTGCAGCGTCAAAGGGATCTTCCTCGATTCGTACCGCATCCGACCCACTTGCTCTCACCGCGCCAACAAGCGCTTGGAATTCATCCAAAGGTTCCCACGAAATCGTCGATTGGTCTTCTGTGTCGTTAGGGAGTGCCCAACCTTCACCTAGCAGCGAGGTGAGGGCGGCGCTTTGGGCTGAAGTGCAAAACGGGGAACTCATCGTGACGCGGAAGCCTCACTACGGTACGAGTTAGTCGCTGGTAGACGACGACAGCAAAATGCGATGCGTTCTGGGCCGCACAAACGAGAGTGATTAAGGCTCAGCGTAATCGCCGGATGAGGCGGGCGGGGGGTGCTAAACAATCTCGCAGAGCTTGAACAAAAATACTTTGTTCATCACCATGTACTGTACTTCTCTGGCCCACTTTTAAGTGTTCTTTTTTAAAAGAATCAACTGTTTCATCTTACTAAACGGAGCAAATGCACAGCTTTCGGTCGAGGTATTGCGAGTCACCAAACGATTTTTTGTAAAAAGTTATGTCCATAAAACCGAAGTGTTGTTTCTTATGTAGTAGAGCGTTGGTTGGTGTCGTCTCCACCACACACTCGCAACATTGCCATCGTTCGAGTGAAAAAGAAAGAAAGAGAAAAAAAACGTTGGGGTAAACTTGCGCTTCTACAGTAGTCAATATATTCTCAGCACGATGCAACTCAAAACTACTTAGTCTCCTATTTTGCCAGCCCCACGGTCTCGCGCACGCAATTCAGTATCGTCTCCGACACTCGACCCGATAAGTCGCGTATTTCACGGAGTACTTCGATCGGAACGTTCAGCTCGGTGCGGCATATCCTTGTGAACGCCCAGCGTGTGATCACAACCACGGGTTCTCCCTCCTCCTCAGAAGACGTATGACCACTATACCCATCCATGTCAACCGCCTTGTTCGTCTTCGTATCTGCATGAGACGTCACTAAAATCACGGCAGTAGCGTCACGCCTGACGCGCTCATGAGGGCGGTACGGGAATCTTTCGTCTTCGTCCACAAAGTCTGCCGCGGTTACCGCGTAGCAGTCTTCTCCACCAGTACGCGAGAAATCCGCAAAATGGACCAAATTGTTCTCCACAAGGATGCCACGACTCGTCTGGGTCACTAACCGTAGCTGAGAGAAATCTTCTTCGGTAAGATCGTCGTCTTCACGGATAGTAAGGTTTCCCGATGTCTCCGAAATGATGATCTCCGCGTTGAACGCAGCATTATTCAGCGCATCCAGAACCGTACGAATCCCCCCTCTCACACCTCGCAGCGGTACTCTATCAAAGCGTACGTTGCAGAAATTTCCTTCCGGAGTCTCGTACCTCTCTTCATGGAAATACTCGGTCGTGGGGTGCATCCCCCGGCTCCGCTCCAATATAAACCTCCGTGCGTAGTGCAACTTGGGCTCTCTCAGCGCCTTCAGTGTCTGGTGTCTCTCGTCCCGATCTGCCGTCAGACGGATGAACATCTCCGTCGGACGCACCTGGTACGAGTGCCGCAGCGCGCAGCCCAGCATCATCCCTTTCGTGTGCGCCAGCATCAAATACTGACCTTGCACCGCGTCTCGCAGCGCCGCATTGTGCGCCATCTTCCTGTTGAGCGTGGCGTCTTCGTCACCGCGCTGCACGAGGGCCTGCAGCTTCAACGCCTCGAGCTTGGCCTGCAGAGCTTGAATCTGCACCTCCAGCGCCCGCTTCTCCTCCTTGCGCACCGTGTGCGTGGCCTTGCGTTTCTTGTACACGCGCTTCTTCTTCACCGGCCCCGGCGCGTCGCTGTCTTCGCTCTGGTCGGGCTTGGTACTGGATGGTGCCCTGATAACCGAGGCTGCATGAGTCTGCAGGTCGCCGGAGCGTGTTCGGGACGAAATCGGTTGACTGCCGTGGATGGTCATGGTGGGCTGAACTGCGTTCATAGGGTCGATGATGCTGGAGTTCCCTCGTGGGGTGGACAGAGGTATATTCATGCTGGTGTTGGGTATCCGATCAGCTAGGTGGGGTCAAGATGGACGAGTGCGTGGTCGCGACAGTGATGAACTGCGAATGACGGTGAGAAGTAATGTACTCGATAACTTTACTGTTTCAGAAACGTGGGACGATTCAAATTTAGCGGATATCCAAATATACAGGTGTATTTGATACTTACCAGAAAATGACGATATCGTTTCTGGAAAACTATACGTGGTGCAACGTTTAGTAAAGTTACTGAGTGAGCTATTGTGCCTGTAATCACGAAATCGGATTGCGCGGCACGTATGAAAGTGCAACTTGCCAGTCGTGCGGCGGACGAATGGCCAAACGCGGAGAACGGAATGACAGGGACAACATCTTGCTTTAGGTTGCACTCACTGGGAGCCCAAGTGTCTCCCGCACGCAGTTGAGGAAGATGCCTTGGGACCGAATGGGGCTCTCCCGCAGATCCAGCAGCGCCTCGCGAGAGATGTTGAGGTCTGTGTGGCAGATTCTAGCACAAGACCAGCGCGTGATCAGCACTACGGGTTCACCCTCGCTCTCATACGACGTCAATAGCATAGCAGCAGTAAGATCCCGACGAACTCGCTCGAGCGGTCTGTAGGGATACAGAGCGTCTTCGTCGACAAAGTCCGTCGTCGTGACGGCGTGCTCCTTCTCCTCTCCGCGCGAATACTCGGTGAAATGTACGAGGTTGTTCTCCAGCAGCACTCCTCCGTTCGTCCGAGACACCAGTCGCATCTGGGAGACACTGTCGTCGTCGTTGAGGTCGTCGTCCTCACGCACGGTGATGTTGCCCGACGTCTCCGATATGATGATCTCGGCATTGAACGCCGCCTGCAACACGGCATCAAAGACTGCGCGGACGCCTCCTCTCACGCCCCGCAGCGGTGTGATCTCGAAGCGAGCGATGCAAAAGTCCCCGTCCGCCGTCTCGTACCTCTCTTCTTGGAAGTATGATGTGTTCGGGTTCACCTCACTGCTCCGAGCGTTCAAGAAGCGCTTGGCCTCACGCAGTTTCGCTCCACGCAGCGCATGCAGCACTGCTCTCCGTTCCGCTCTGTCGGCGCTCAGACAGATCTTGGTCTCCATCGGCCGCACGCCGCTCAGGTGGTGCTGCGTGTGACCCGACAGCAGCGCGCGCACTTGCGCCATGACGAGATGCGACTCCTGGATCGACTCCCTCAGCACCGCGTTCTCCACGGCTCTGTCATGGTAGGACTTGGCCGCTTTGCCCTGCTGCACGAGCGCCTGGAACTTGATCTCCTCGAGTCGCGCCTGAAGCTCCGCGATCTCCTGCTCCAGCGCCGCCTTCTGCTCCTTCCGGATCGTGTGCGTCGCCTTGCGCTTCTTAAAGACGCGCTTCTTCTTCTGCTTCTGAGGCTCGTCCTGTTCGTGAGGTGGCGGTGTCGAGGTCGAAGCCGAAGACGCGGGCGAATGGGTCGCTGATGGTGCCTCCTCTGCAAGTGCACCATTGCCCGCTGTGAGCCCCATCAACGTGGCTGCAGCGCCGTGGTGGTGAGGGTCCTGCAGCGGTTGTGGCCAACCGTTGAAGCCGCTCCAGACCTGCAGCTGGCGGTTGTCCGCGACCATGAGCTGCTGCTGGAGTTGATGCTGCTGGAGTTGATGCTGCTGGTGCTTGGGTGGCGGTTGCTGCACGATGAAGGAGCTTGTGAGCGGATCCATTCGCGCGCGAGTATTATATATAGGCAGAGTATTCTGGTGGCGGAGCGCAGCGCAGTGAGTCGCTTAAACTCGCATCAGCGAGGTGGAGCCAAGTGGTGGGTAAAAGGCGAATGGTGACGACGGTGAGGTGTGTTGGACGCCGTAGCCTCGCGGATGGTAACTTGGGGGATTGCAGAGGAACAAAATAGGTGGTTTTTCTAATTCGCACCCCTTTATGAAGTATAAAATTGTGATTGAGGAGGTATGGCCGTTCTCAGAGTGAAACGCGATTACGCGGACAAGAGTTGCTGATGAAGAAGAGATGCGGCGATCATGTGGAGCTGATAAAGGCTGGCTAGCCAGTGGTGAGGGCCTGGGGCGTGGCGGTGGTGGCACCACTGGTGTCCACCCGCATAGATGTACTTGTAGTCGATTCTCGAATGCCGTACAGCGGTGCCGGTCGAACGGACTCGGCGACACGGTCCGGGCGACAAGCTCGAGGCGGGCGGGACCCGGAATCGCAAGCTGAATGGGACACTCTGCGCACCAGCGGCTGGGCCTTCAACGGGCTTGCGTTCTACTGGCGAGACTGCTCACCAACTGTTTTGTCCACACCTTCTACGAGCCCTGGGGAGAGCCGGGCTCCTGGGCTCTTGGGTGAACCCAAAAAGTCGCGAGCTCGGGCTCCTGGGCTCTTGAGTTCAATAGGTTAAGTGAAAGGAGCCCTCCAGAACTGTGAGCCCTCGTTAAGGGCTCCCCCTCACCTGTGTTAAATATCTCGCTGATGATTGGCCGTCATTGAAGTATCTCCAGGTTCTAACCTGAAAAGGCATCGGAAAGAGGGCTTCTCCTTGAGGGGAAGGTGGCCTCGGAGCGGCTGTACACATATGAGCAGCGCGAGACCTTCTAGTGTGGCGATCTTTGAGCTCGATCTTCTAGCGTGGCGCATCGATCACGCGAAGTTGCTCGCCTTAAGTCTAGGTAAAATTGGCCAATCAGATATTATTATGAAGAGCCCGTCATAGATTTGAGGCTAAATTTGGGGAGCCCTGGAGGGGAGCCAATGGGGAGCCCGAACCAGGGCTCCTTGATCTCGTACTTACCATGAGGGAGCCCATTTTGTGCGAGTTTTGGCTCTCGTTTTAGGGGGAGCCCACTTTTGAAGTAGACGGGCTGTAGAAGGTGTGGTTTTGTAACTGTGAAGCATCGGGGATACAGATTCGACCGTGTCGACCCGTATCGGGTCCCGATACCACCGCACAATAGTCGAGTGGCCCATGATGCTCAAGCTTGGTGGTGGTCAATGAAGTCCTATGCGGATGTACATGTATACCGGTATCGTGATGACCACGTTGCTCGACAAAAATGCTTGGTTTACTGGTAGACGCGCCGGTACTGTAAGTTCAAGGTAATGGTCACTTCTTGCTTAATACACGAGAACTAGCGGTTTGAATTTCATTTCGGTGAGGATACCTCCAACGCGCACAGGCCTACAGGTAGACATAGGTCTACAGTCTCGGGGTCACGATGCAGAAGGGGGCTGCAGGAAGCTCGAGGCTCGAGCTTCCTGCAGCCTTGATTGATGCTGGCAAGCGCCGCCCCTTCCATGCACGATTTTCGGTCTCAAGTCCAAGTTCGTCGCAGCGTTCAGCGCGTCACACGGCTAAGTGCGCTCCTCGCTTCGCTTCACTTCCTCACTTCGGCGGCAGCAAGCAAGATGCATTCACCCTACGGCATGACACGCGACGCCCGCGGCTTCCCATCGCGCGAAACCAGCTACAGCTCAACGGGTTTGCCTCGTCGACGGCCTCTGCCGGGCAGCAACTTCGCGATGAACAATCCCACCGCAGGAGTGTGGGGACCGCCTGAGACCAGAATGATGGCTCCACAGGCAACAGCAGCGTATCCGCAAGCGATGCAATTCACGGCGGACGCCAAGAAGCTCCATAGCGCCACGAGCACCAGCGGCGACGAAAGCAGCGGTGACGACGCGAAACCAACGGCGAAGAGACCACGGGCGCAACGCATCGGCAAGCGCAGAGCGGAGCCCAAAGACGCTGCCAAGCCACAACGCAAGGAGCGCAAACCCACTCATACGCTGCGCAAGGAGCAGAAGATGGAGCTGTTGGCACAAATCGAGCAGTTGCAGGGCCAACTGGAGAGTCTCAAGTCGCAGGCGATCGTGTCGAACGCGCTGCACGTCAAGAAGCACACGCAGGCGCCCGTGATGAACGTGATTCTACGCGACGCGGTGCAGTTCCGACAGTCGACGCTGGCCGACGTACAGGGATTGATGTCAGGCTACGTGCAGCAGCAACACGACATCAGCCCCATTAATACGTTTATAAAGCTCGGGCTGGACCGCGTACAGCGGCATCGCGAGCTGGTGGCCATGAAACACGACAAACTGCAGCTGACGCACGAGTTCCTACTACGCCGAAGTCGCGGGCTCGAGCCGGGACGACAATACTGTGAAGAAGAGCGGTTCGAGACGTCCAGAGGCGACTACTGCGCGCTGAGGTTCGCTGTATCGCATTTCCGAGGTGCCGCCAGTGTTCGAGCTGTGTTCGACGCTGCACTCGTTCAGATTGCGAATGTTGAGATGGTCATGTCCGACGTTTTGGGGAATATTACGATCCGAGAGGACGACGACAACGGGGATGACAATGTCACGCAGCTGAGACTGGTCACCTCGACGGGGTCAGCACCCGAGGCGCCGCCGCTGGAGACCAACTCGCTGCAGTTCAACGAGTTCCACGAGGCGACGAGCTCCGGTGGCCCGCACGGCGCTGCGACCAGCGAGTTCGGCATCATCATGGCGGACTTCGTGGACGAGGACGAGCTGTACCCGTACAAGTCGCAGGAGCGGATGCGCAAGGACGTCACAGCGGCGCTGCTGCTCACGCGTCTGCCGAGGGACGAGCAGCACCATGGGAGAGTTGGCGGAGACAACGAACTGGTGGTCAAGGTCACGCTCTGGTCGCTCATCAAGCTGCACCACTCGAGGCTGCAAGTGTCCTACGACTGCCTGGAGGAGACTCGGCACGAAATCGGCCGCTGGGGCGAGGAGCTCGTGCGCGGGATGCAGCGCACGCTCTCGCTGAGACGGACGCACTAATAGGGAGGGGGAATTTGCACTGGTAGCACAGCCCCAGGATTCTGGATGCAACCTCCGCAGATTGCAGCGCTGTTGACGGGAATGCATCAGCGTCCCGCCAACACGAGTTTGGCTCGACCATCTACCGGTACGACTCGTAGTCTCATGGCATGACGAAGAGACCTCAAGTGTGCCAGCATTGCGGCGAGCGTCCATGAGACTCGAGTTAAAAGATCTCCGAGCACCAGGTCGTCAGCCACGGTATGTAGACGAACGCATGGTGGCAATGCGCGCGGTAAAAATAATAGAGCCGGTGGGCCGATTATGGTTGCCCTCGCTGATTTCGCATTCAATCGTCCAGTCGTTGTTGATGCCCCGGGCGTACCGTGACCTATTTGTCAATTCCGAACTAGATAATTAGTAGTCTGTTCATTATAACAAACCTCTTCTCAGTAGTATAGGTCACCTATCGCGGAATTATCCCCAATCTCATCGCTGCCCAGTCGCAATCAAGAAGCAGCCACCGTCATGGTTCTCTACGAGCGCCGCGCCTCCATGGACGCCCGCGACTTCGGTGGCGGCAGCTCGCAGCGTCGCCCGCCGCCCTTCGCGCCGGCGCCAGGTCCGTCTTTCCTGCGCCCCGCCTTCCCCCAGGACGACGTGCTGCGTCCTGCGCCGCGTCATCAGCCGCCGCCTCCCAGAGCGAATCAGGACAGGGCGGCCGCCGCGGACAACCTGCTGTCGCTCATCCAGTCCGCGCGGCCCCGCGGCAGCTATGAAGGAGGTCCGAGAGGCCGGGGGGAGTCCGGCAGCACGTCCGAGGACCAGACGCCGCCCCTGGGACGCGGGAGGAAGCGGCAGGAGCTGCAGGAGCTCAACTCCAGTCCTATCGTCAAGAAGAAGAGGCCCGGCAGGCCCGCCAAGCCCGTGAGGGAGGAGGACATGCAGGACGGGGACCAGCCCAAGAGGAAGAGGAGGGACAAGAAGCCCACGTACATTGTGCGCAAGGAGAAGAAGGCCATGCTGGAGGCCGAGCTCGTGCAACTCAAGCAGCAGGTGCTCCAGCTGCGCAGAGCCAGCGGCATCCCCGACGCGTTCTTCATGGAGAAGGAGCGGCTGATCGCCAAGGCCCAAGACAACGACAGACTCCGGGCCGAGTCCAGGAAGCAGGACATGCTGCTGAGGAACGCCCACGCTATCTTGTCGGCCGAGTACCTGATGAAGCGGTCCGAGAGCCCCATCGAGACGTTCATCCACCTCACAGGGGACCTGAAGCAGCGCAGAGCGGCGCTCGTGGACATCCGCGAGATGAAGCTCAAGCAGGCGGACGACTTTATCACCGAGAGGTCCAAGTTCCTCCCGCAGATCTCGCACTGGTGCCAGGAGAACAAGTTTGAGTCGGAGGAAGGACACTTTTACGCCGAGAAGATGGACAACACGCCGTTCCATGGCGCGAGATCCGTGCGCCAGGTGTTCGAGGCGCTGCAGTTTTTCTTTCGGAATATGGAGATCAGCATCTCCGAGATGCTCGGGGATATCACAGTGAGGGAGGACGACGACAGCACGGCAAGCAACTCGTTCTCGAACCATCGGCTGGTGAGCACGATGGCCCACGGCGTCAAAGTGGAGAAGAACATCGTCAAGTTTTTCCAGCTGGTCGAGCCTGATGTGGATGATGACAACGAGGGGAGCGCGTCCTACGCGCTCGTGTCGACCGACTCGGTGGATCTGGACGACATGTACCCTTACGTCCCGGATGAACGCATTCGCATGGATATCAATGCGGCGATGAAGTTCACGGAACATTTCTGCAAGAAGCCGCCGAACCGGAAGAGAAAGACGCGCACCAAACACCCTCTGTACGGTAACGGAGGCTTCCCATACCAGCAAGACCCTGAGGAGGAGGAGGAAGCGGAGGACGACGAGTTCGAGCGAGTGGTGGTGCTCACGCGCTTCTTCCGCGTGAAGCTTCACCACACAGAGATGGACATTCCGCCTCACGTTCTGCAGGAAATCCGCCAGGGGCTCGCCTGCTTCTCGGACACCATGGTCCGCAGCATGCACCGTGTCATTTTCGAGTCCCGGCAAAAGGCATGTTTCCTTCCCGAGCATATGAAAACTATCGTGTAGAAATATTTTAGACGTTTGGGAGGATAACCACGCGAACGTGCATGCAGTTTTGAAGTTGAAGTCTTCTCTCGCTCAGGGAGCGCCGTATAGCGACTGATTCATGCTGTGGACCATGTGATCCGTGAAGAGGGCGACGCAGCATTGAGTTTCTTGCAGGACGTGCGGTAGGAATTGAAGCTCCGAGTGATGCAGCTGCACCTGGAACCATCGCGTCAGCACCACGACGAGCTCGTCCTCCCCAGTCCCATCTCGTTCTTGTGACAGCTTCTTGCGAGTGAAGAACGACAGCTTCATCGCCGCCGAAACATCCTTTCGAAGGCGTTCAGCTGGAAGGTATGGATACAACTCGTCCTCGTCGACAGGTGATGCAGCCATGATACCGTAAGGTCCTTCCTCTTCTTCGTCGTCAAAGTACTGGAAAAACTTGATGGCGTTTTTCTCGACTATCGGCCCATTCGAGAGCATTGTCACCAGTCGATGGTGCAGCATAGGATTCGTATTGTTGCTTTCATGGTCGCTCGAGTCTTCTCTCACGGTCAAATCTTCGCTCAGCTCCGTCGTGGTGATCTCCAAGTTCATGAAGTAGAACTCCAACGCATCAAACACTTGTTTGACGCTCTTGACACCGACAAACTGATGCACATCCAACTTCGTAGCAATGCAGTGGCCCTCGTCCGTCAGATACCCAGCCTCCTCGTGGAAAGGTCGATTGGGATTCGTCACCAGATGCATCCTTTGCTTCAGAAACTGCTTCGCCCGCTCTAAATGACCATTTTTCAGTGCACAAACCTCTGACCGCCGCGTGACTGGGTACTTGCTCAACTGGATGAAAGTCTTCAACGGGTTATACCCGCGCAGCGTCTACCCATATTCACTAAGATTAGTCGACTTCTCGCCACTCCCTCAATTTTCGCACGAACATACCGAAAACTCCGCGAGCGCCGACTGAGCAACGGCCATCGCGTTCTGCTGCACTTGGATCATATATTTCAGCTGCCGGTTCTCCTCAACTTGATGCTCTGTTGCTGCCACATCCTTAGGGTCTGGAATCCCCGCCTCTTGACGCAGCAAAGCCGCTCGAGCTTCCAAGAACACCAACTCCTTCAGCAACTGCTTCTGCTCTTCCTACACAACAGTAAAAATAAATAAATATATCGCGCGAGTTACTTAGAGTTATGGTGGAAATATACTAGAGCTAGATGAAGGCTTTGGCGGACCCTTTTGGCGACGTGGCTGGGCGTTCGGCCTTTGGTTTTCTTGCGCTTTTTGGCGCCGGAAGTGAGTTTCTGAGCCGGTTCAACGGACGTGGAGCCGCTGTCTTCGCTGGTTAGTGCGCGCTTGTGCTGCGGCTCGACGCTGATCAACGGGTAGAACGTCTGCGCCAGAGAGAAGAGGATCTCCTCCGACACTCGGCCGTCCATTTCTGATGTTGACGGTCGAACGTCCTATAATCAGCGTTGCGTCAATTTACATTGAAAAATAGATTGAGATTTACCATCACGACGCAATTACCGAATTACCTATGTTATCACCTTCTATATGTTATGCCATACACCCCCTAATTGGCCAATCACAGGCGTTTCGGGAAGACTTGTGTGCAATAGTGACTCACTTGATATTTGTATTGAAACGCGTTTTCAACGCATTTGCATGGCTAGCCAGGGCACCGAAACGTCGACTCGCTGAGTGTATGGCATAACATAGGTAATTCGGTACAATGGTACAATGTGTTGAAACAGGCATTAAATTGTACTCTTGTCGTTTGTATAGGGGCCTGTAAAGGCTATTTAACCCCTTGAGCCGAGAGGGTTTCCGTCCCCCCATCAACCTAAGCCCTAGCTTTCCTAACGTGTATATGC
>JAIKVJ010005504.1:0-13209 GCA_024679225.1 Phytophthora pisi | reverse complement strand
GACCTGCTGCTGGGCGCGCTCTCGAACGGCAGCACTGGCGCGGCGGCGCCCGCCAGCAGCAGCGCCGCCAGCAACGCCCACACGAACCTGGACGACCTGCTCATGGACTCGTCCGCGGCCTTGACGCCCGCCGCCATCACGCACGAGGTGCACTGGGAGGGCTACGTGCGCAAGAAGGGCGACTGGCTGCCGCGCTGGGAGGAGCGCTACCTGATCCTGGACGGCGCCACGCTCACGTACTACAACTCGAAGGAGGAGGCCCGCAGCGCGCGCAACCTGCGCGGCCGCATGATCATCAGCAAGGTGCGGCCCGAGAACTACGGCAAGGCGCACGGCTTCCTGCTGGAGACGCAGGGCCACAAGCACTTCCACCTGTGCTGCTCCACGGAGCTCGAGAAGGACATGTGGGTCGAGATGATGCAGGCCGCCATCGAGGAGGGCGTGCGCCACGGCGCGCACAGCCGCGTGTCCATGGAGGGCATGGAGGCACTGCAGATGCAGGCGTCCCCCACGCAGGTGGACCTGCGCGGCTTCTACTTCGCCTTCCGCCAGCTGCTCATCTCGCACTCGTCGTCGCCGCAGTTCTTCCCCAAGCTGTCGCGCGACGTGGTGCTCACGTCCAACTACGCGCCCACGGTGCCCTTCTGGGGCGAGTACCACGGCCTCGACGGCGTGCTGCACTTCTTCTCCATCCTCTACGAGACGGTGGAGATCACGGCCTTCTTCGTCACGGACATCGCCCAGGCCAAGGAGGGCTGCACGGCCGTCGTGGCCGGCAGGGAGACCATGAAGAACAGAGACAACGGCCGCAAGTTCACGCAGCAGTGGCAGCACACGATCGAGTTCGCGCCCGACGGCCGCGTCAAGAGCCTCACCATCTTGGCAGACCCTATCGCGGCCTCGGCCGTCTTCGGCTGCAGCGCCACGTCCAGTCTGTCGCTGCCCATGGCCGCGGTGGTGGGCAACACGGTGCACGACAACCCGCCCGGACGGCTGCACGTCGTCGTCTTCCGCGGCGAACAGATCTCGGACCAAGGCTTCATCGACGACGAAGAGCAGACAGACGATTCCGAGGCGGACGACGAGAAGCGCCCGTCCAACCGACGGGTGTTCCTGGGAATGCGCCTGGTTACGGACGGCAAGACCAATGTGTACGCGCCAACGTCTTCCTCGAACTGCGTGGCGAGGACGCGCACGTGCGACCCCGATGAGGCGCGGAACCCCAAGTGGAACTCGAAGCACGAGATCTCGTTCGCTGGATCTTCACGAGGCAAGCCCTGCTTCATCCTGATTGAAGCGTGGGAGGTTGTGGACAGCGACAGCAGCACGGCCAAGGCCTCGGAGCGTGTTATTGGTGTGGCCAAGGTCAACCTTGCTCCTTTCCTGGCGCTGGCCAGTACGTCGCGCACGGTCCGGGAGAGTGTTATCCACTCGGACATTGCTCGTGGTGCTGTGCCCCAATGGTACACGCTGCTGTCTGCGAATGAAACCAAGTTTACGTGTGGACGCGTGCAGCTCAGCATTAGCTTTGAGGCTTCCATGGCCTCTTTCGCTGCCATGTCGCGTTCTAACCTTGCCAGCGCGTCGAGAAATGGCATCGATGAAGAAGCACCCAGTTTGGACCCCAACGCGCCAACACCGCAGGTTCGTCCGTCTGGAGCGGTGGTTCAGTCAATGAGTCATCGCGTCGCGTTGGCTCGTGGCTGCTCCTTCCGCGATACGAAGCGGGACAACCACCAATTCCGAGTAGGCAACACGAACTTTGATGTCCCCAAGCGCTATCAGATGATCAAGGCTGTGGGGCAAGGCGCATACGGCTGTGTGATTGCTGCTAGCGACACGGAGACGGGCCAAGCTCTCGCCATCAAAAACATCCCGAACGCCTTCAACGACCTCATTGACGCAAAGCGTATTCTACGTGAGATTCGACTGATGCGTCACCTGAATCACCCGAACTTGGTAAATCTGCTGGACCTGCTGCGACCGCCTACACTACAAGAGTTCAACGATGTTTATATCGTGACGGACCTCATGGAAACTGATCTCCACCGTGTGATTCACTCGAACCAGTCGATTAGCGATGACCACGTGCAGTACTTCCTGTATCAGATGCTGGTGGCTATCAACTACGTGCATTCTGCCGAGGTGCTACACCGCGACTTGAAGCCGTCAAACATTTTGGTGAACTCGGACTGCGATTTGAAGCTATGCGACTTCGGTCTCGCTCGCGGTATCCAGGGTATGGACTCGGGCCTAACGGAGTACGTGGTCACCCGATGGTACCGCGCCCCAGAGCTGTTGCTCTCGTCCAAGTACGACAAGCAAATGGATGTGTGGGCCATTGGCTGCATTCTGGCCGAGATGCTAGGACGGCGCCCGCTTTTCCCTGGTCACGACTACTTGCACCAGCTGAAGATTATTATGGACGTTGTGGGCTCGCCGTCAGAGGACTCGCTGGATTTCATCACCAACCCCAAGGCGAAGCGATTTATTCTGCGTCAACCCAAGAAACCGAAGGTACCTCTCTCATCGGTGTACCCCCGCGCTACGCCGCAGTGTCTCGATTTGCTGGAGAAGATGCTGGTGTTCGATCCTCGTAAGCGTATCACCATTGCGGAAGCGCTGGAGCACCCGTACCTGAGCCTCGTGCGTGATCGATCATTGGAGAAGACGTGCCCAACTCCGTTCGACTTCGCGTTTGAGAACACCGATCTGACTAAGCAGAAGCTGCAGGAACTCATCTTTGAGGATGTCTGTGCGTTCCACCCAGATGCACGCATCCCTGACCCGGTGGTTCCGGTTGCTTCAACTGCCAGTCGAGCTCATGGTTTCTCAAGGGCTGATTCCACCTTGGCGCCAGTTTCCGACAAATCCAATGTCTCCGTCACGGCTGCAGCCGCTGCCCCTGTCGCTGCATCTGCGGTAGCCGCTTCGGTGGCCGTACCACCGGTGCCGGTTTCTCTCGTAGCACCCGGAAGCCTACCGCCTCCAGTTCAGAAGGTTGATGCGGACTCTCATCAAGATCAGCAGCCCCAAGTCCAAGCTAGACCTTCGCCAGTCGTATTACTGCCCCCGAATTCGGTTTCTATCCATGAAGCTCGGCCATCTGAGACGCCTGTAGACGCGGTGGCCTCCCCAACAACCCCAGAGACCGTGTCTCCGTCGGTCCCTGAAAGTGCACCGACAACAGTGCCTGCTTCTATGCCACCGATGCCGACAGTATCGGTTGCGCCTTTGGAGCAAGTGCCAGCTTCAGCACCTGAGCACGAACGAAGTGCCCAGGCAGAAGTTGCGATCGAGATCATGCAGACGCCTGCCCACACAACTGTGGTGGCGGTGGAGGAAGCAGCAGAAGAGGTGTCTCTCGACGATATTGGCAGCACCCCCATTCACAATGTATCAGTAGCAGAAGCTGCCGCCACTGTCGAGGAGAACGGTGCGACCGACCTGGACGCACCGAACAGCACAAGCACTAGCAGTAGCGGCAGCGACGGTGAGGATGATCTCGCAAGTGCCCAGGAGACCGATCGCGAGATCGATCTGTCGAGTTCGCCGAAGAAGCAGGTGCTGCAGCAACCCAAGTCGGTTCTTACACCATCGTCGTTGGTGTGAGCGCCCAAGTCCAAGAGGTGAAGCCTGCCGCCGTGGCCACGTCGAGAGCGTTGCTCTCGAGCCATCCATCCCTGGCCACTATTGCACGGAACAAGCGCGAGCTGCGGGTTGTTTTCACCACACGCGCGCCTCCGTATACGCACGAGTTGGGATCCGACGTTCGGGCTTGAAGACGATGTGCTAAGACAACGAGCGCATGCTCGACGAGGGCGATGAGAAGCCCGAGTGAAGTTGCAACTGAATAAACTGAACTGAATGCTTGCGCGATTGATCCTTTTGTCTTCTTGCCGTGAGTTGCTCCATGCTCAGGCACTTGTGCACTTTCAGTCTTCATCCTCGGAGTTCAGACCAAAAGCATCAACATGGAGGGCGGACGTCTGCATGGGAGAAAGCTTTCCACGAGAAGCGAATGTTGACGGGGGGCTTACCTTAAGTAGCTGGCCTGGAAGCATTCCTCGGGGGTGGGTTCCTGAAAGTTTTTACAAGTGGAGTCTTCAGTTCTGGCATCCTACCAAGTTCTTTTGGACGGTGAACCCGCGACTCCGGACTTCGTCTTCATGCTGGACTCTGTGTGTGTAGTTCGTGGAGAGGAGCAGGGCCCGAAGCCTTTGGTGGTGGACGCCCCACGATTCAAGAAGTTTGACGAGGTGGGCTGGAGCCTCGGTGCACCGAGTCGGTGGGCTATTAGATCGAAACTCGCAGCGTGCAGTGGGATGATTTCGAGAACACATTGTGTTACGCAACAGCATTCAAGAACGAGCTCACTCATGCAGTCCCGACGGTTCATGGAGTTGAAGAATGAATACCTAGACACGGCGGAGGAAAAGAGTTTGCCAGGAGAAAAATACGACCCCGAAGAAACGAGGACAGCAACAAGACGCAACGATAGCGAGTAGTGTGGGTGCAATGGAGGCGAAGGAATATAAATGCATATGTACTGTGTCGGCAATGAAAACATGATCGTCTTCTTTCCTCTTCTTTCTTGAACGCTCGGTACAGGTACCTATTGCGCCAGCCTGCGAAGCACTTTTGCCGTAGTGGCAGCGTTTGCACGTGGAATGACATGAGACTGTCGAATGACGTTTGCGTAAAGCTGAATCAGCTTTGAGCTCGCCGGGATCTGCCGCAGCCCCTGCATGAGCACAATTTCCTGCCGAATCTGACTTTCTCGCGGCTGAAGTAGCATGGGGCAGCTCTTCTCGTAGTAGACCTGCAGCACGTCGCTTTCCTGCGAAGTCGCCGCAGAGAGCGATCTCGAATCTTGCCACGCCGCAACAAACACCGCCTTCCAGTCGACAGCAGCCTTGTCGGTCTTCACACTGCAGATTCTGGTTCGCCGGAGTATTAGCGACGGCTTGTTCACGTAGCCGAAGTGACGAGCCACGAACAGCTCCCAGAGCTCGGCGCAACTTGAAACATCCTGCTGCAGACGCTGGTTCACAAGACTCAAGCGTGTGACGCTGGCCACGTCCAGGAACTGACACACGCGATGCTCCAGCAGCTCGGACGGCAGCTCCAGTAGCAGAGATTTGGTCATCTCCCTGGATGAACAGAAATGAATACAAACGAGCACAATACATCACCGGCTTGGCAAAGGTGGGGGGGGCAGAGGTGGCCACCTGCTGGGCAACAAACACACCGAAAAAGAGGCTGGCCGCCGTCTATTCCATCGCAATAAAAGGCTTACACGAAAGGAGGAGGTCCCTAGGCGTGCGGGTTCCGCAGCACGATGATAACCGAGTCTCCGCGCAGGAACATTTTGCTCACGAAGCGGTCCTTGTT
The DNA here is from genome assembly GCA_024679225.1 of Phytophthora pisi. Lineage (NCBI taxonomy): Eukaryota > Oomycota > Peronosporomycetes > Peronosporales > Peronosporaceae > Phytophthora > Phytophthora pisi. The sequence continues at coordinate 7,815 of JAIKVJ010005504.1, read as the reverse complement.
GACAGGCTTGGCCGCCTTCTTACCCTTGCCCGACTTGGGCACCTCGGTCCACATCTCCTTGACGTTCTCCAGCACCATGTTGCAGTGGCGATCGAAGGCCTTGACGCGTGCCAGCAGCTTGTGGTTGTTGCGCACGTTGATCAGCACCTGCGAGTTGTTCTTGACGCTGTGCATGAGCACCGATAGCGGGCCCTTCTGGAACTCCTCCTCGTCCTCCTGCACGCGCTTGAACTCGCTCTCCCCAGTGCTGCGGCGCGCGGATGGCAGCAAAAAGACCACGGTTAAAATCCTCATTCATTGCCCATCGGGCCGGCTCCGTGGCCGCGATCATCAATGCCTCAACTTGGCGGGAGACCCCCGCGCAGACAACGTACCTCGCCATGATGCTCGCGCTAATTTGTTACTTGGAGCCGCTTTGGATGGTTGGAGCTTTTGGGATCGTACTTAGTGCGACAACCTCTAGACAAGGACCGCGTGCGGTAACACTTTCGACATTGTCCCTGGTGTTAGCGACAGTTGAGGTGTCAAACGAAAAAAATTGTTTCTGTATGGATGGTTCTACCGGGATCACTTCACTACCTAAGCACGCGTGCTGCCTGCCTGCCTACCTGCTTGCCTGCGTGCGCGTCTACTTCGAGCGCATGGGGGCACGAGCAGCACCGTCATATGCAAAATGCCCTCGTCTCCGTGGTCGGACGCGCTTAGTCCAGGTCCATCTTCTCAGCCTCGTCCTTCTCGTCGGCAGGGGCGGACTCGGCCTCGGTCGGCTCGGGGGCAGCGGGCGTCTCCACCTTCGGCAGCGGCTTGGGCTTGGTCGTGATCGGCAGAGCCACGGCGCGCACGGCCACGATCTTGCTGCGGATGGCAGCCGACGTGATCACGGGGGCGTCCGTCGGGCCAACGTCGGCCTGCTTGGTCAGACCGTCGAACAGCCACGTCTCGGTGTCCACGCACGTCTGGCGCAGCTTGGTCTTCTCCTCCTCGGTCCAGTGCGAGTACGCGTCGTCGCCCGAGTTCACCATGCGCTTGTACTCCTCCAGCACGGCCGTCAGCTCAGCCTGAGCCACACCGCGCTCCGTGCTCTCCGTCAGACGGAACTCCACGGGAGAAGACAGCTTGCGCAGGTCGTCCAGCTTCTGCTGGTACACCGACTTGGTGCTGTCGAAGCCCTCGTCCGTGTACAGCCAGTCCTCCGTCTCCATCAGCTTAGCCTCGAGGTTGCCCTTCTCCTCGCTCGTGATGAAACCAGCCAGCTTGTCCGTGATCTGGTTGCGCATCTCGTACACGAAGCTCTCCAGCTCGTTACGCTTGTTGAACGTCTCCTCGATGACGCGGTCCTGCTGGGCCATCTTCAGCTCCTGCTCCGTGGCCGTGGTCAGGTCGGCGGCCGACAGACCACCAACCTGCGCCTGCACGGTCAGCTCGATCTTGCGGAAGCGCTTCTTCTTGGGCTCGGCGAGCTTGTCCTCCTTCTTCTCCTCGCCCTCCTTCTTCTCCTCGCCCTCAGCCTCGGCGGGCTTCTCCTCCTCCTTGATCTCCTGCATCAGCTGCGACGACGCGATCGAGAACAGGCCGTTCATGTCCTGCTGCACGTTCACGCGGATCTTGGGGATCTCGGCACCGGCCTCCTGGGCGGGCATGCCCGAGACCGTGAACTTGCCAATGTCCATCACGTAGTCAGGCGGCAGGTAAGCCTTGGCCGACTCGTCGTACACAGCGTCGATCGAGAAGGGATTGTCGCGGCGGAAGGTGATGCGCTTGGTCTTGGGGTACTCGTCCTTGCGGCTGAGGATCACCAGGGAGCTGTCCTCCGAGGCGGGGCTCTCCATGTTGACGTCCTCGTCGTCGTCAGCGGCGTCCGTAGCCGTCGACGCGCTGCCGTCCCACGACACACGCACGGGCAGGTGCACGCGGTCCGTGACGCTGAACTCCTTCACCTTGAACATGGGGGACAGGATGGCGCAGTTCAGGGCGCAACCACGGGCGACCGACTCGTCGGCGTTCAGCGTCGTGCTCAGGCCATAGTTCTGCTGCTCCTTGTCCAGGCCCAGCACCTCAGCGAGGTGGCGCTTCACGCTGGTCACACGGGTGCCGCCGCCGACAATCTCGACGTTGGCCAGCTGCGACTTCTCCACACCGGCGTCCGCGAGCGCGCGCTCGATGGGGCCGTCCAGACGCGTGAGGAGCGGGGCAATGAGCTCTTCGAACTCCTCGAGCGTCACCTGCGAGTTGTAGTCGCGGTCGTCAGCTAGGCACTCGATGTTGAGGTGCGTCGCCGTGACACCGTAGGGGCTGAGGTTCTTCTTGGCCTTCTCACAGGCCGACAGCAGCTTGATGCGCGACTTGGGGTTCTCAAGCGGGTTGGTCTTGTACTTGGCGGCGAACTTGGCCGCGGCGTCCTTGGCGATGACCATGTCGAAGTCACGGCCACCGAGGAAGCGGTCGAAGGCGGCCGACTTGACCGTGAGGCGGCCCTGCACGAAGGCCACAATGGAGACCGTGTAGCTGGCGTGGCCCAGGTCAATGAACATGACGTGCTGCGGCTCCGACTCGTGGAAGAGGTTGCGGGCCGACTTGTAAATGCCGTAGGCGAGGGCGATGGCCGTGTGCTCGTTGATGAGGCGCAGGCAGTTGAGGCCGGCGATCTTGGTGGCGTTGAGCAGGGCGCGGCGCTGCACGTCCGTGTAGAATCCGGGGCACGAGAGCACGCAGTAGGCGGGGTTGACACCCTCGTTGGCGGCGGCCGCGATGTTCTGCATCTTGTTGAGGATCATGGCCACCACCTGCTCGCACGAGAAGGTCACGGGCTCGTCGTTGTAGTTGAGCACGATGCCCACGTCGCCGCTGGCCAGCTCCACGCACTTGTACGCGAGCTGCGCGATCTCCTGCTGCACCTCCGGGTGCTTGAACTTGCGGCCGATCAGACGCTTGATGTCCGTGGCCGTGTTCTTGTAGTGCATGCGCGCCATGCTGATGGCCGCCTCGCCGATGAAGCGCTGCTTGCCCTGCACGCACACCATGTTGCTGTAATACCCAGGAAACGGGCAGAAGGAGTTAGTGGCCGGGCCATCAGAAGGCGTTGACAATGCTCAGGGCCAAACAGGCGCGAGCGAGTGAGTGAGCGAGTGAGTGAGTGACGTACGGGTTCTTTCTGTTGGAGTTCTCATTGAGGATAATGTCGATGCCGCCGCGCTTGGCCTGGCCGATGACGCAGTCCACGTTGCCAAAGTCCACGCCGATGACCGACATGATTGCAGAGAAAGAGGGGGTCGAGAGCTGAGCTTGCTTCTGCCACGGAGCCGCCGAATCGAAGAGTGGGGCTCGGATTAGGGGGGTTACGGTCGGCAGCGACCAGGCAATTCCAGAACGCACCTAAGCGGGGGTCAATGCCTTCCACACGACATATCCTTTGATATCATCTACCGGATTTTCTCACAATGACTCGAGTACACCTCTGGTATCCGATATCCCGCCAAAGCAAAAACTCAGCCGGCCACGTGCCGTAGCCATTCATTGTTGCGGGGACGATCTGCTGCGGGGGCTGGCCAGGCCGCCTCCGCGCTGTAAGCTGCAGCCGCATGGTGATGGCCGAGACGCGCATTGGCGTTGCTCGTCGCCGGCCGCAGCTTTTTCCGACGCCAGCACGCGCTCGAGAAGGTTCTCGAATGGCGAGAGCGCGTGAGTGCGTTTGAGGTGGCTGCCGTTTCGCGGCCTGTGCCCCCAATCACCTGCTGCGTCTCTCGGCTTCCCTTGCTGTGCACAAGACAAGCCACCAGCAGCTTCACTTCACTTGCCTCCGAAGAGCTTCCGGGCCCAGGCCTCCGTGGACGCGTCGCGGTTGTGGACCTCCTCGCCGAGCTGCTTGTTCTCGGCGTGCAGCTTCTCGACCACGGCCTTGCTCTGCTCCACGCGCTGCCTCAGCCGCTGGCCCTGCCGCTTGAGCGAGGCCTCCGTCGCCTGCTGCAGCTCCAGTCGCGTGCGCAGGTCCTGGACCAAGGTCTGGTGTTGAAGCTGTGTTTCGGCGGCGCGCTGCTGCAGCTCGTGCATCCGTGTCGCGGCCTCTTTGACTGACTGCTTCTCCTGCTGCAGAGCCCTTTGCAGCGCCTCCACCTCCTTCTGAAGCTGCTTGCGCTCGGACGCATGGTGCTCCACGCTGAGTGTCCCCTTGGCGGCCAGCTCCGCCGCAGCGCATTGCTGCCGCTGCAGCTGGTCACGTAGACCGGCGACTTCGCTCTGTGGGAAGACAGCTCAAGAGCGTTAGTCCCTGCTGTGATGTCGCAGATCTGTCTGCTGCGGTTCGTACCTGTAGAGCGCGCGCATTGGCCTTCTCGTCAACGACGGCGCGCAGAGCGTGGTCTAGCTCCCTCTCCAGACTCGCCACTCGAGAATCCGTGTCGCCCTTCAGCTCTGCATACGCCAGCTTGCACTGCATCACCTCGTCGCGCGTAGCAGAGTTCTTGTCCCGCTGCGACTCCAAGTCACGGGCCAGCCTCTTGTGGTGGCGCAGGCGGGTCTTCAACGCGACTATGATCCGGCAAGCCTCCTCAAGTCGATTCTTCGCGTCGTCGACCCGCTTCTCCACTTCTGCCTTCTCACGCGCTGCCGCCTCGAGCTTCTCGCTCCACCGCAACTCAGCCAGGTCGCGCTCCTTCGCCTCAGCCGCTGCCTCGCTCTGCTGCAGCTTGAGCTGCTCGATGCGTTGCGTTAGTTGAGACTTCTCCTGCTCGCTCTGCGTCTTGATTGCGGCCATCTTGGCCTGCCACTTCTCGTCGCACCGCTGCTCGAACTCGCGCATCTCAGAGTGGTGCCGTCTTCGGATCTCCTCGAGCTGGCGCTGCTGCTCCTGCGCTGTCGTGGCCAGAATCTGCTCGTGCTCCGCTAGCGACACGCAGGAGCCCACCACGTCTCGCAGTTGGCGCTGCAGACTTTGCACCTGCCGCTCGTGCTGGGCTTCCTGCCGCTCGAGTCTCTGCTCGCACCGCTCCCGCGTCTCGTCACAAAGCTCCTGCGTTTTGCGCTTGAACGCAGTCATCAGTTCATCAGGGTACGATGCCCTGCCACTGGTGTCGTGGTGGTGGTCTTGAACCGGTTCAACTTCTGGGCAGACCGCTCGGAAACCTCGCTCGCTATTCACTAATGCCGCTGCACGCGATTGCACCTGCTTGGCCCTGGAGCTGCGTGCTACCGATGAATGCAAGGAGGCGTTCGCTTCGCGTCCACGCTTCATGTGGTTGTCGATGGGAATGGGAAGATAATGGAGGAGGCGATGGCGGTTGCAGTTATGACCATCACTCCTGAAAAGGCAATTTTCTGGCCAACACTCTTGAAAAAAGGCAACTACTGCGCATTTGACATTGAGGCGGTTACTTACGCTAATAATGAGTACAAGGCTCAATACGTATCGCTGCTACCGCGATTAGTGGTGCTGTCTGTTCAGTTGACCGCAGCCCAGAACGAGGACACGGTCATCTTGGCGTTCGTGCCCACGAACGGCTCCGTGCCGGCCTCGAGCTTGATGAGGTACTGGCTGGAAGGCAGGCCCTGGTTCTTGGTGAGGTAGCTCAGGAACTTCTGCAGGTCGGTCGAGAAGTTGGTGATGGTCTTGGTGGCGACGAACGAGAAGACGGTGGTGCTGCGGTTCGGGCCCTTGTACAGCTTGAAGCTGTTGCTGCCGATGGTGACGGTGGCGATGGCCTTGCCCGTGCTGGAGATCGGGCCGGCGCCGCCGTACGCGGCCAGCCAGATCATGATCTCGTACTCGTTGCTGCCGCTGGCGGTGGAGCTCGTGAACAGGTCGTACGACACGTCAGCGACGAACGTGCCCGAGGAGTGCGAGTACGAGTACTTCATCTTGGTGGGGATGGTCGAGATGCTGCTGAGCTGCTTCGGGTTGAAGATCAGAGCTGCGTTCGAGTACGACTTGACCTTTGTGGCCGCGCCTCCCGTCCAGGTGTACGACGTGTGCCAAGCGATGGTGGAGCCGCTCACCTTGTCGACGCCCGTGCATTGGCTGCCCGATGCGGCGGCGTTCTTGTTCCAGAGGTTGTTGTACACGATGTAGTTAGTGCTCTTGGCCCTGTCCCACTGGCCGCAGTAGTCTCCAGCGGAGGCGACCGCGAGGGTGGCAGCAGCGACGACACCGGCGAAGAATCCCTTCATGGTCGAGAGTGTGGAGGAAGTGGTTGGAGTGGAGTTGGTTGAGTGGGTCGAAGCAAAATGCAAAGTGAGGAATGGCCTCTACCTCCCGCTCTCCAGTCGGTCGGCCCGCGAAAGCGAAAGCGAGGCTCCCCATCGCGGACCGACATCCCACGCTCCAGCCGTTCGAGTTGCCTTTGCAGTATCGTCGATCGCAGCAGGACGCGCCTCACGCAGAGAGCAGCGTGTTGACTCGCACATGGCGGACTGCAACATCCATAGCGAGGTCGTGTCGTCCAGCTGTGGCGAGCAGAGCGAGCCCATTTCGCTGCATCACGTCACCCATCTCGATTCGGAGCTACAAGGCGGTGAAGAGATGGGATCACGCCGATTTTGATAGAAACCTCGCTTGGACAGGGGGCGGCTTCTTCGCTTCCTGCGCAGCGACCCCAGGCCGTGCTTTGGCTTGCCAATGTCGCGTCGTGCGGTAGGCAACCGGGAAGAAGAGCAGCCTCTACTCGGTGGAGGCAGCACTGGCCGCGATCATCCGACGACGGCGGGCAAAACTTTTGCGAGCACAAAGCGGCAGCTTTGTGCTCGTCGTCGAGTCCGTACCGAGGACTAAAACCGCGATGACGGTGGGCGGTAGGTAGCCGTCCGAGGGAGTGGGCAGCTCTCGACGCCAATGCAGAGGTCGCGACAACCTCGACGCGTAGGGAGCTGACTTGCTCGATCTAACATCTATTGCTACCGCTTATAGCTTGCCGCTATGACTGCGCATTACTGTAGGAAGGTTTGAGAGTTTTGAAAGCTTGACAGCACGCCAACTTCTGTGAGAGCGGAGAGGTATGAAGGCCACTCGATCTGCTGCGCGTTATTAGGTCCTACATGTATTGTGAGTTCTAATTTTCCGATCGGATCGACCGTGGCAAACCGCCGGCGAATCGCCAAAGCACTTGGGTTGACTATGGTCGCCCGGCTATGCCCCCTTGACTCCCTACTAAGTACCTTGACATGCGGGCACATAACCATATGTTTGTTGACCGGCGATTCGGCAAATGACTTGATGTTTGTATTTGTCGGGCCCCAAAACCGACCCGATTCGGCAAATTTGGCCGGAATTCACAATACACCATCGCCAAGGCAAGGTTGCATGCAACTGTTGCCGCTTTATCCAGCAGTCTTATCCGAGAAGACAGCCGCGCGCATTCTCGACCAAAGCCTTGGAGAGCAAGCACCCCTCTCCCGGCTCATCTTGCACGAAGATCTCAAGTGCACGAGCAAACTGTGCTAAAGCACCCTTCTACAATACCTTCGCCTACGAAGTATCTTGGCGTGCGAGAGATTCAAGTGTATGGAGGCAAAGGAACTTGAACATCCTGGCGTCAAGACGTCAAGGATGGAGCGAGTTACAAACATTACTGCCACTGCAACAATAGGATGTGCCCAACACGTGCAAGCAGGGATCACGTGATGGCTCACAACATGTAGCACAATCAACATCCTTGCTCATTGAGTGATGGCAAGTATTAATAGCACATAACCACAGTTAAACGTGATGATGTTCGATTATTAAGCGCTCCAACGTGTACCCTCAGGCTCGAGCAAGATCGTCGAGGGTTTGCTTAGGCATAGGGTGCCTGCCAAATATAGTTCAAACCGTCGACATATCTGCAGCAG
>JAIKVJ010005503.1:0-13140 GCA_024679225.1 Phytophthora pisi | reverse complement strand
AAAACGGACGGCATTCCGCGTGCAAAGCACAATACATGATCTAGTAGTGCGGTACACTTGGCAGATATATGAGTTCTTGGTAACACGTTGCCAACTTGCCATTTTTCTAGAGCGAAAGGTGAATTTTCTGGTCCGATCGATGCCAAGTTAGCATTACAAAGCGTTGACGACTTCTGTACTTAAAAGTACAAGGACTGTATATCTTGGGCTCTACCTTTATTAACATGGGAGCTGCTCTCTTCAGCCGTTGAAGGATGACCGAAAGGAAGGGGCGTGGAACGAAAGTTGATGACGTGGTGCTTGAACTTTCACGTAGGACACCTATTGTAGAGATTGATACGTTCCCTAATTTCGTTTGGCAGAGCTTTATTCTCCACCCCTGCAATATTGTATCGTCGTTGACCCCGGGAGATGCGATTAGCATTGCGCTTTGCTGTTGTTTTCTCGCCACGCAAGGCACGAATAGACACGCCTTGAAGTGCATGTGTATGTTCTTCACATGGTAGCGATTGGCAGCCTATATCTTGTCGTACCGTGTGCTTAGATTTATCCGCGACAGAGATGCTCGAAGCGTATTGAAAATTTCTCGACCCCGAAGACCACAATGCAATGCAATGATTTACGTGTTCGCGTAGCCAAATTACACCTGCGCTAGTCTCAGTTTAGCTAGTCGGCGGCATAGTGTGGTGTCTGCATACGTCGAGTCTCCTTTGGCTGGCAGTGAATCAGCAATGGTAGTCATGAGGGCCTTCCATTTACGTCGGTCTTGGGCAAGCAGTCGAAGTCTCTCCAAGTCTGAGCTGGTACGGAGGCGGTAGCCACACCCACTAGCATCAAGGTCCTGGTCGAGGACAAGAGGCAGTGTGGTGCGGGGCCTACCTCTCCACTTGCAGCTGTCAGAGGAAGAGAAATACGCCTTCATCGGGATAAACGCCGGGATATCTTGTGGTCGCCGTAGAATGTGCCCGAGAAGCCCCCACCTCGCAGATGTGATCCGGTGACGGAGCGGCCGCTCGTCACACGTTGCGTAGCGATCAGCGTTGGAGATGTGGTACGGGTAACGCACATTGAGGACAGACCGTAGCTGGCGACGGTGAAAGCTTTCGAGTCGGTGAAGCTCCGTTGGTGTAAGCGCCCAGGTCCCGCAGTTGTAGAGTAGTATCGGCAGTACGTAGCAGTTGTAGTGGCGAATTCGTGTCGTGTCTGTGATACGGTGGGATCTCAGCCAGACCGTCCAGAGCCGCCGAAGAGCAGCCGCAGCGAGTATTTTCCGACGCGATACGTCATCGGCATCTCCGAGCAACGAGCCAAGCTTCCGCGTAGACCTCCATGCTTCTTCCTCTGCACGAGCGTGGGGGTCGGCACTGGCAGGTGTCAGGCAATTGTGTGCTCCGTCTTTGCCGCGTTCATTTGAAGCGACCAGCGCGCGAATGCTTCCGGGGCATGGGTCTGGATGAGCTCGACGAGGGCGGGGTCCCGACAGATAAAGTCGGCATCGTCCGCATACACGATCATTTGCTGGAGCAGGTCCGGCGGCATTGCAGGGTGACTAGCTAGATCTCTAAGTGCTGCTTCTAGGTAGATAACAAATAATACTGGGGAGAGTGAATCGCCCTGTGGCGTACCTGTGTTGCTGCCGAATGGTTGCAGGATCTGGTGGCCGATGCGGAGTGAAAGCGTTGTGTCGGATAGTAAGAGTCGAATCAGCCGGATTTCGTCGTCGTGTAGAAACTGCTGTAGAACTTTGAGGAGTTTGGCACGGTCGATCGTGTCGAACGCGCGCGAGAAGTCGATACCCAGTACATGAACGATTTCGCGATACTTTTGTACCCGTGCGCACAGCCACTTGTGGGCCCACACCGCGTCAGCCGTACTGCGGCTCTTGCGGAAGCCACTTTGGTGGCCTGAGAGAAACTTGTCGACCGCGGGTGTGATGCGGCGGAGAACGATGAGTGACACCGCTTTGCGAATAGTGTTCAGGAGAACTATCGGGCGTAGGCTTGAGCACTGCCCTCGTGGCTTGTTCGGTTTCTGGAGACACAGCAGGATACCTTGGCCCAGTGGGATGGGTTCACCGCGTTCGAAGCTGCGGTTTAGTAGATGTGCGAGTCGTGGGGCAACGTCAGCAGCAGCATACTTGAGTAGTTCACCAGGAATAGCATCGGGGCCAGCAGCACGACCGTTGTTCAGTCGAAGGAGGGCACCACGGACTTCGTCCGGCGTGATTGGGCAGTCGAGGGGTTGAGCTGTTGGGTCTGGCGATACTTGAGCTTGATCTGGATTTAGAAACTGTTCTTGGAAGTGATCTCGGACAATTTTGTTAGCTGTGTTTCTGTGAAGTATATACTTACCTGATGAGTCTTGAATTAGAAGGTGCTGTGTCGGTTTGCGGGCGAGATCGCGGACGGCAACGAACATTTTGTGAGAGTCGCGTGAAGCCTCGATGCGTGAAACCTTTTCGTCGAGGGCCATGTTAGCGAGGTCACAGCAGCGAGTGCGGATCTGGTGTAGGATCTTGATTCGCTGAGAGCGCAGCAGCGCTGTGTTGGCCGATGTGTCGTTGTAAATGCGGAGCCGGAGCTGGCGTTGTTGCTCGGACAGCAGCGGATCGTCGTAGCTGCGGCAGCGTCGTTGATCCGGCGAAGAAAACCCGATGGTCTGCGATGCTGCTTCGTGTAGCTTCGCAATAGTGTCCTCCCATTGCAGGTTGATAGTGGATCCATCGTCAGCGTCTGCGGGGGGTAGGATCCGTTTAACGGCTGATGCGTAAGCGGTTCTGGAGTCGTCGTTGTGAACTAACTCGCTGCGTGCGAGGTGAACAGTTGTGCCGCTTGTGCGACGCGACGGAAACCGGAGGCGACGGATGTGCTTGAGCTCAAAGTCCGCGGTGACGATCTTGTGGTCGGACGGGGTGATGGCCCCACCCCAGGACTGGGCATCTAGACAGAACCGTCTGCAACTCTGAGGGCAGAGTACGTAGTCGATTTGATTGTAGACACAGTGTGTCCGCTTGCGCTGGCTCCAGGTGGTCTTGTTTTTCGCTCGCTTGGGAAAGGCTGTATTGGTAGCAAAGAGTTGATATGTATCACAAAAGGCAGCCATGAGGTGGCCGTTCCGGTTACGCGTGCCTCGTGCATGAGGCCCGAGAAACGTTTCTCCGGTTGTTTTCTGCCCGAGTTTTGCGTTAAAGTCTCCGGTAATCATGGTGATATCTCTGCGGGGGAATTGGTCCATGGCTGCTCGAAGGTCTGCGTAGAAAGCATCTACTTCAGTTAGTGGGCGCCCGTTGTGTGGAGCGTAGGCCGTGACGATGTTGATGGGTCCTGTGTTAGGTAGCCGCATCTGCAAGATGCCGATACGGCCCAGCACCGACGGAGGTAAGGAGTAACGCGAGGAGAGATGGCAAATCCAACTCCGTAGCGCTCTTCCTGTGCCGGCAACGTTAGTAGTAAGTAGTCTCCGACCTCAAAGCACCCCAGCTCATACAGCTTGGTCTCTTGGAGGCCAAGGATATCGATCTGGTAGCGGCGCAGGTCTTGGGGAAGCGTTTCAAACTGCTTGTATAGCGAACCTAGGGACTGCACATTGAACGAGCCTATTCTAAGGCGGTTAGTGCGGTCAGTGCGGTTAGAACGATACGGAAGGGGGGTTGTGACGGGTAGTACTGCTGGTGAAGGTGGCTGCCAAAGGGAGAGACTCGCAAGGGACTTGCAGACGCCCGAGAGCGCCTGCCGGAAGCCCGTGAGCAGCATTCGCCGCCGTCCACGCGTTCCGGGGGAGGGCGTCACCCCAACCCCAACCAAAAACCGAAGACCACATTCGTCGTGAATTCAAAGTTTCATTGACTATGTGAGTCGATCATGGCCGCATCGTGGGATAGGATAATTAATCAAATCTCCATGAATTTACATTAACTGTACTTCTGTCGATGCTTTGTGCTGTATTCTTTTGTCTGGAGTCCAGACCAGGCCAAGACCTCTCTTTGGGCCATTTATCCCTCAATCGGCATTTAAAAAGCGTCTTACATCGCAGTGGGTCCACATTTTCATCCGCAACTTCCTCTATCGAGTGTTTTTAGTTTTTCGTTCTGCAGGTCATCACTTGGCTTAGGTGGGGGGGGACTCCTCCGGAGGGCCGATCGGTTCGTTCAACCAGCCCAGGGATCTGCTATCTTGATTGAAAAGATCCGCAAAGTGATATTGTGCTTTGCAAACGTTTTGTCGTTTTGACTTGGAGCACTCCTCGATTTATAATAACTCGAGGTCGATTTAATAAAACGAGGTCAAAGAAAGGGACAGATCGATCGGCCAACAACTCGAGCTACGACAAGCCAAATCAGGGCTCGAGGTCGATCTCCTGGCATATTTGAGGAGAACGAGGTCGATCTACGGCAGATCGATCCTTTTTGCGTTTTCAAAAGCACAATTCGAGCCGATCTATAATAAATATTGTACCTGTACTGGGGCGACGAAATGATCTCTTCGTGTGGAATCGGAGGCGAATTCCCCGCTGAAAATTCCTCTTTTTGAACTGTATCCACTCGGATTTCGTCCAAACCCGCTCAGGATTAATCTTTTTTTTCCAAAGCTAAAGTTCGTGACCGACGTGGCGAATTACTTCATACACTGTCTACGACAGCCATCAGCTAATCAACCCGTCGAGACGGCGCGATGTCGTCAAACAACTTTTATTGACAAATGAAATCTATTAACCCACGATGCCCAAAACCTTAAATCGGTATCCGCGAAAGCAGACTTACGCCGTTTTAGCCTGTTAAGGTCCGTTTGGGGTAACGGATTCGGTGTCTTCTCTCCTTCCTACCGTGTTTTAGAAGGAGCGCCAGCAAAAATAATTAGAGCTGTTGAAGTTCTGTGCGAAATCTAGCTCGTCAAATATTGGTGAAAGGCCTCAGTCTCGTGTCATGGGGGCAGTATTTTACGCGACTAGGTGCCATTTAGTGCAGTTGCACGTAGCAACCGCAGTGCAAACGTATAAGAGCTTAAAACACAGCTCTTTCACCCACCTAGTATCAACACCCAACATTTTTTTTAATATCCCACCCTTCCAGCACTATTGTTGCCTACGACTTCGAATTTAGAATGCAAACCTTCTTGAGTGCTCAGGATGAAACTTCCTAGATAGTTTTACTTCGAATGACCCTGCGGGTAGGAAAGCTCAAAGCAAATGCGTCGCTCACAGACTACGCAGTACTAACTGAAACTTACTGGTTCCGGTGCTAGGGAACAAAACACATTTTTCCATTGTACTTTCGTCGAACGTAATACTGCGTAGTAGTGTATACATGCATTATAACTCGTACCAGTACCTATTCAATGTTTCATTCTACGTACGGCACTACCAGACACTGTCGGGTTAATATTTCACGGAACAATGACCAGTTGTCGTCTAGAAGTCCTATTCTATTATAGTGCGTGAACTCTGGTACTAAGTATGTTGGCCAATGATCCTAGCAAGGAGATAAGTGCCGATAGCGAAGATTGCGATACCTCCGACGAGCTTCAGCTCCTTCACCACAGCGGGGTTCTCGAGGTTGAACCCGCGGTCCTCCACCACTTGGTTCTTCTTGAATGTCTGGGCCAGTTCGGGATTCTTCCTAATCATGGACCTCAGCTCGCCGACTGCCAGCTTCACATCGGGGTCAGCCATTCTCTCCTTCAGCGCGGACTTGATCTCGGCCTTGGTGATCTTCTCGTTGTCCTGGAGACCGCGGTGTGTGTCGAGGCTGTTGGTCTGCTGAGCGTTGGCTAGGCCATGGCTCCATGTGACGAGGATGGCGGCAACTAGAAGTAGGCAGAAGCCCCAACGCATCTTTTTCAGCGGACGAGGCTGATGCAGGTGTGCGTAGTTGAAGGCCGTTTGGGGAATGAACGGCTCCAGTAGGTTTCGGTAGGCGGAGATGGGAGGGAGGGATTCAATTTCCGTACATCTGACATCTCGCCGTCCGAACAGCTTTTCGCAGCATACTTTTGGCAAGTAATTTGGGATAATACAGACATGAACTCGGTTTTTGTCGCTGGTTCCCGCCCGGTAGACGCTGTGATTGGGCATAATTCGACACGTCATGTGGGCTAGAGCCAATTAGGAAGAATGGAGCTTTGGCGTCTACTTTTCACGATCTCGAGATGAACAGATGAAAACTAAGCGAGGGTACAGTGTACCATAGATACTAGGTCCTAATCTTACTGTACGACCCCAACTTACTGTTAAGCAGTTTGATGCATCGAGCGTCCGTCATCTCCACCAGCGGGCCGATGAGCGTGCAGTTGCAATAACCACTGCTGTACTGTACCAATTGGCAACGATACAGTACTTATCATGACATGTATGTATCTTAACTTATCTTAGATTGCGTTTATAAAATCCTTTCTCGAACAGCTTCAGCAACTGACTGCCGTATAGACTAAGTGCAGTTTATCTTATTTTGAAGTAGACGACTTCCTGACGACAACTTCGATTCGTACTAAGTATAACAGCTCACGAACATGCCGTAGATGCACTTTGATGTCCGATAACTCGTTATTCGAATATAATACGTTATACAGCCGTACATTTCTCAGGAATTGACAACCTTTCAGTTTCATTTAAGACCTAAATCTTCACTTGAACGTTAACCTTCAAACTGGAGTTTGTGTAAATTGTGGTAGGAGTCGTTTTTTAATAGAACGCTGGGCACGCTCCCGATTCAGCGCTTACTTTTGTACTAAAAAAACGGGTAAGAGTGCCACACCTTGTGTGGGTAGTGTTCTCCCTATACACTAACTGTAGAGTTAGCTGTATGTGTTTATAACAGCTAGTTAGTGTCGAGTAAATTTTGCTAACATGCGATTGCCGAACGAGCTACGCCAATTTTCGAGCAAGACGAGCGGATATTAATCAGAACTTTGATATTTGAATAGCTTTTACTGCTCTGCTTGGTCAAACTCTTCTTCTACATTATATGCTCAAAAGTGCAGTTTGTCGCTCACTTTACCTCAACTTTAACCGCAATATATCGAACAACTATTCCCCTCCTACTAACTCGTCTACTTATACTTATATGAAGTAGTCAGCAAACGTACAGCTAACAGTGAGTTAGTGTCTAGTAAATTTTACTAACAGCAAAACGCCCCACACAGTGTGGACTAAGGCGCCTCCAAACGCAATAACTAAAAAATCGCCTTGACATAGTTTTTATCACAAATTTAACATACCGGTACTCAGTATTCCAAGTACTCTCGTGCCTAGCACTGGATAAAGTGCGGCAGACATTGTGGCAGCCGTGGAGCCAAGCGTTTATTGCAAAATTAGATTGGAGATGGCATCAGAAGGAAGTGCTGCTGCTTTGGAGGGCGTACACCGCCATAGCGTTTCATAGTATATGGAGACTTCGTAACGATATCTACTTTCATGAGATGGACGCTGACAAACCAAGCACACAAAGCGTGAAGGCGTCATTTGGCCGGCATTGCCAATTTATTTTTTTGACATTCAACAGAGCTTGGGATTTGAAGAACCCTGTGAACAACTTATTTCCCCGCCATCAAGTTGGATTCGGATTCCCTGTCAATAACTAGCACAACAAGTTAGTCCATTTATATTGTGGTAGCTAGCAAAACGAGACGTCCATTAAGCAGTTACTCAACTTCTTCTTCTCAGTATTCCAAATACGTTACATTTAGCAACTCGCATTCAGAAGTGATCCAGCCAGTTTCAGTACGTACATTACTATATGTGTAGGAACACTCGTTACTTCAAAAGTCTCTTGCGCTAGTCTATTTCGTCTAACTGCCAATTGCAACAGTAGTATCAAAAAAATTAAGAATACAGTAAACTGCAGAAAATTAGAATTGCGTCGCTAAGATGAGATTCATATGACTGCATGAAGCGGACATGGCATCCACATGCCATGTCCGTACGCAGGGATATCGACTGGAAAGGCACATTTTTTTATGATCAAAACCATTCGACACGAGCAGCTGATCTATTTTTTCAACGCAAGGCAAAAAAAAATTTTGCAGTGACTTTGAAAACGCTTTGATGTTGATCAGATTGGTGCAGCAGCTAGGGTTTCCTCGAATATATTACTGAACGCATGGGGCCTTTGGACTCATGTGGTGTGATCGGGGCAGTGTGCTGCTACAACATCAAAATAAGAATAACCGGTCAAGCCCTGAATCATGGTCGCAGTTTAACGTATATTTCATACGGTACTGTACCTTGGAAAATATGGTATTCGGGTTCTCTCTTCAGTATCTTTGGATGGGCTCATGACGCAATTTCTGGTTGCGCTTCAACAAGACCTGTACTAACTATTCGAATAACGTTGGTACAGTAGCGTATCAGCTAAATATTTCGAGGAGCACTACACAAAAGTAAGTCGATTTTTTTGGCGAATGTATACATGTATAAACCTACAATCACAAAGACTCTAAAAAAAGTCGCTTGCTGACGCTGACATGTGAACTTAACCAACTCGATGTGTGATATCTTTTCGGATCAGTCAATTTAACGGATGTTCATGATGTACGGTAATGCACTTGTTACGCTGGTTCGGGTGGTTCGCTAGAAGCGAGTTGTTTCTTGAAGCACAACATGAAATTGCGTTATGAGCACATCCGAAAGATACTTCAGAGTCCGAATATTTTCCTAGGCACAGTGTCGGTCTGGGACCCTGGCCTCAATACAGCTTATTCTACGTTTTGCTGCCGTACCAACAGACCGCCCCGATCGCATAGCAGAATTTGAACCGAAGGCCCCATGCGTACGACTGACTTCTTCTTGCTGGTGGCCATCAGCCTCGTTGTATCCTGCGCAAGGTTCGCTGATGCATCCAGCGGGGTCAAAGTTCCTGAAGCAAGTGTTCAACAGGGGCATTTTGATCCCAACAACCAACCAACTCGCTACCTTCGAGGGAACGAGAACTTATCCGGAATGAAGACGACGCAGCAAACACAGCAGAAAGAGAGAGCTATCACCAGCATCGATTCAGCCTTCAAGAAGTCGGCGAGTTTCAATAAGCTGAAGTCTTTCACAAAGGGAGAAGCTGAGTTGAACAAGGTCAAGACTCTGCTGAAGAAGACGCCGAGTCTAGGCAACATTAGGGCCATGTCGCTGAAGGAGGCTGAGATGAACAAGGTGAAGAATATTGTCGCGAAGAACCCGGAGATGCGAAGGGCCAAGTCTCTCGTCACGAACCCCCAAAAGCTCACGAAAGATGAACTCAAATTGGTTGAAAAGTTCGCCAAGGAGCACCCAAAGGAAGGCTCGAGCATCATGCAGTGGATTTTCTTGTTTTCAGGGCTGGCGGTCGTACTGGGTGTCGGAGGCGTTGTAATTGGCGGCACGCCCAACTCTGGCAAAAAGTAAAGCAGACTCAATCGATTCTCGAAGCGTCCCCCATGGTTGGTCTATCGCAAGAATTTACTTTGTAGCAGTTTGACCAATCCACTGATCTCCTCGTTTTCTTTTAAAAAATTAAAATGCCAGACTTAGACTTTTCATACAGTATTATGAGAAAGTTCGCTCGTGATTAGTGAATACCAGAAGTGTTTCCTACCAGTCGATACTGAAACCAAGGAGTAAATTCTTTCTAATTGAGACCCTGGCGTAAGGTTATATCTGTGTTTTCTTTCGATGCTGCTGACAGCACCTGCGAAAGGGGGCAACTTTCTATCACGCATATAGCGCGGTCATTTACAAGAGCACAAGAGTTTTGGGCGAAGGTGCTGCGGCTAGGATGAGAGGTGACGCCACAGCACCTGGCCAACTACAAGAATTATCTCTGCCCGGCAAGCAGCGCCAGTCAGTGACAGAATCCAGTGTCGATTAACAGCAATGCACGGACATTGGGATCAGGAGCACGGGGGTCTCTCAGACGAATATGGTGGGCACTCTGCAGCATTGGATGTAAGCTGTTCTGGCAGATCCGAAACCAGGTAGTACACGAAGGAATACACTGGACGGCGCAGCGGCAGATTGAAACTATGTGGGCTACGTGTCTTCGCCAACTGCTTGCAGTGGCGAGGAAAGAAAGCGGACGCCCAGCTACAAAAATTCAACGACTGTATCTCACGCTCAGAATTGGCAAAGCTCCCCTACCAGCGGAATCCGCTCCACCTCCGGCACCATGGCTCCACCAAAAGGAGAGGACAACATTTTTGCGTAAGCTTACTACTAGTATGTAGTATATTACATGTAGTAGTTAAGCAGCAGCTTCGTACTGGTACTTTGACTGGCAGTCGCATTATCCATTTTTCTTCTTGCGCAAGATGCCCGCAAATTCTCGATTCAGAGGCAAAACTGTGCACACGCTTTCAATTTTACTGTTTAAAACCCTTTAGAACTGCTTGGCACTTCCTTCAAATTTGATGGGAAAGGGTGTAGACTCCGCAGTGGTTGGCCATGGTCGTAAAACCTATCTTAAGACGATGTCTACTGTATCCGCTTGACGTGGTTGGTTACGCAGACTCTAGATATCGGAGTTCTTGTTACTCCTACGAAGGAGCCTAAACCACAAGTCGATCACCTTCCATGCTTCCTTGCCGAATTTCTGCCTCAGGAAAGCGAACTGCTGGGCGCCGGGGAGTTTTGCGAAACTGGGAAGCCTGAAGATGCCCCAGTACTGACCGAACTGGGGGGTGAATCGCTCTTCATCCGCCGGGGTCATGTCGGTTGTGGTCTTGCTGCCCTTCAGGTAACGGGTGGCGACTTGGTGCTGCCCAGTCGATACTGTGTTCTTCATTTGGTTGGGGTCTTCCGCCGATGCGAGGGCGCTGCAGCAGACAGCGAAAGTGACGTGCACCAGCAGGAAGAACTGAATCAGGCGCATTTTGGTCGGGGCGCAGCTGATTTCTCGTCTCGAGGTCGACTGGGATCTAAAGGGTCGATCGAATAATGAGCCCCTTCGTACCGGTATTGGCGGGCTCTATGGAGAGGGCAGATCACGGAGATAAATCCGTTGTAAGCAGGACGCATCCACTCTTGAGCATTGACTTTGTGTTGCTCGCGTGAGGTGCAGGTCTTTACGCATGACATCGACGGTACAACACCACACGTGGTCCAGGTGATGTGGAAGTAACTTAGACACAATGTGTATGCTTCCACGGGAGGGCATGCACTCGTGCATTCTACAGTACTGCAGTTCGAGGTACAATGCACTATATAATAGTGTGTCTTTCACTAATCAGAGCAGTACCGCGTAGTCATTGTTTCAACAACAGCGTAGCGAATTGTAATTTGTTCACGAAAGTCGGACTCCGTTTTTTTTTTCAGTGTCGCTCATTCGAAACCTCAAGGCGTTGAATAGTCCGCCATCTTGGGCTTTGCGAGAAAAACAGAAGCTCTCCCCCCCAGGGCCGTTCTTAACAAGGGAGAATCGGGGGGGGCTTATTTTTCTGTACAAACCGGCGGTTTGTATGGAAAACAGATTTCCGATTTCTCAAATCGCTGGGAAACTGCTTCTCTTTTACTCAAAGCCAAAAGATCTGCATCAAAAGCAAGAATGAATGTTACACTAACAGCTGAACAACGTTGGCAAAAACTGACAAAAACACTCCTGGAAAGATATCTAGATAGATGTACTGTAGGCAACGGTAACATTCTAAACCTTCTTGAGTTTGGCTTCTCCAAAATCCACACAACACTGCGTCATTGAATCAGAGGGGGTCAGACAAAAACGCTGGATGAAGGCGTTAGCAGCATTTTTTGGAGGGAAAGTGTAGAACTAAACCGAACTTCACTTCATTTCAATATATTTTGTCCTATCCGGACAAAAAAGTTAATAAAGTGAAAACCACCCGTTTGTTCTAGCAAGATGAACACAGGTGTGTTGCTTTTCCGAGGACACTTGATTGGGTTTCGTTTACCGTTCTACCAAACCTGCATACTGGTACATACATGCACCGATGTCTGATCCACAGGGACATACATGTACAGACGAGCAAGACATCTACAGTAGTACCCATTACTGTACTTTTAGCTTTTTTAAAAGCTTAAAATTTAAAAGATTTCAAATTAGGGGGGAGGGGGGTACTTAGAAGCCCTTAGACGAAATTGCTGTGAACAATACAGTTCCTACAAAATCAGTTTCACGCCAAGAAAAGAAAGCAGCCTACTTAACTTAAGTAACTTAAGTAAGACGGATCAGAAGTCCGACCAGTTGCCATGTGAATCTGATCGTACAAGGCCAGTACGTGTACATTACCGAATAACCTTAGTTATGAGCTACACCCGATCTGCAGTGGAGAGAAGCTGCGGAAGTTTGCATAAAATGTTGATACAAAAATCAAATATAACACTGGGAAGTGCTATAAAAAGCCGATGCCTTTTGCGTCTTGTGATTGGCCAAATTGGCCTATATCCCTTAACAAGTTGTATCCCATAACTAAGGTTATTCGGTATTCTTTTTAAAACTAGTTGAGCACCACGTTCGCTGCGCTTCGGCATGTTGCTTTGGGGCCGACGCTTCAAACTATGTATACCACATAGTTTTGGCCGACGTCCCCCAGCAGAATGGCAAACATGAAGTCGGCAACGTACCCGGAGCAGGCGACAACACGCCAAAGCTAGGTCTTCAAGAACGATATCCATGTATACTGTATGTACCCTCAGTATACATATGGATAGGAGAGCAGTAAATCACCCAGGCTAACAAATCGATATGTCTCTGGTATGGATGAATATACAGATCTCCCCTACAAATCTGCACGAGCAATGAACAATATACCTCGCAAAGGTACTGCAGACATGCTCGAGATTTGCTCCAGCTGTCAGGAGGGTGTACTGAGTTAGATGAGGCAAAATGTCGCAAAGCGGGAAAGTATAATCGAGCCCGGCGCCACGCCTCTGACGAACACAGTCCATTTGCATTTATGTTCAACCTTTGCGAAATGTTTAACCTCGCAGCTTTTATTGGTCCGACCTTTGCAGATTCTCCGGGGAGATCTGTAGTACAGATAAGAGACCAGGATTGTTTCATGGTCGCCTCTTTAGAAATAATAGCCTATCATATGCTTACTTTGAGTAATTTCAGCCAATAAAATCAATTAGGGGTAGGGGAATTCTTTCCGACACTTCCCTTCATATATTTGTCGGAATCCTAGGCTGAATATGTATATAATCATACTGAAACCCAGTACAAAA
>JAIKVJ010005502.1:0-13453 GCA_024679225.1 Phytophthora pisi | reverse complement strand
GACACGCTCGCGGGTAGCAAGTGGTCGCTCGGCATCATGTTCGCGGGCTAGATAAACGCTCACGGTCGTTCACAGCACAGTAATTGGCAGATTCCGGACCGGAATCCGGAAACCTGTCAAATCTGCAATAGAGACACACTGGCGACACATAGAAACACTCACGCCAATCAGCGTCCACTTAGGACGGCGATGTCTATTGTAATTTTTCACCTTACTTTTCTAATGCCAGTTTTCTTCAGCACGCAGGGGTTGGCACGGATTGCAGGGCGGAGAACTGGGCGTTGGGGTGGGGCAATTGCGGAACAGGCACGCCGCGATTCCGGTAATGCGGGTAGCCTGCAGCTATGTCCGCCATGCGAGGAGGAGCAGGGCAGGTCGCGATGGGTGTGCCAAGCCCGAGTCGAGTGCGCGGCATCTTTAATCTCATTGCCATGGGGGACTGCGACGCGGATGCGGTGGTCGGCGGTGGTTTGGCGAGCTCGCGTAGAGCGCGCAGTGCCGTCGACGGCGCTGCTGCGGCTGGTGGGCGAGCTGGACGCGACTGCGCGCGAGGAGGCACGCGCTGCAAGTGACCGATCAGGCGCTTCAAGGCACAGCGCGAGGGCGATCCTTACCCATTCTGTTGAAACGCAAAGTGGAAGTTGAAGTGGTTGCAGTTGAATTGATGGACATTACATTGTATTTACTGGGTGGACGAGCTGCCGTCCTGCCTTACACTTGGAAGCTGGGGTTGGCGGCCAGGCGAGCGCGCAGGTTGGCGGCGATCTGGTCGATGAACTGGAACGTGTCGAGGTAGTGCTCGCGCTTCATGGCGTCTCCGTGGATGAGCAGAGCCAGGTCCTTGGTCATCTGGCCGGCCTCGACACTCTCCACGATGCAGGCCTCGAGCTCCTCGCAGAAGAGCTTGAGTTGGCTGTTGCCGTCTAGCTTGGCACGGTGCAGCAGCCCCCGCGTCCACGCGAAGATGCTCGCGATCGAGTTGGTGCTCGTCTCGCCGCCCTTCTGGTGCACGCGGTAGTGGCGCGTGACGGTGCCGTGCGCGGCCTCGGCCTCCAGCGTCTTGCCGTCGGGCGTGAGCAAAACGCTGGTCATGAGCCCCAGCGATCCGAAGCCCTGCGCCAGGATGTCCGACTGCACGTCGCCGTCGTAGTTCTTGCACGCCCAGACGAAGCCGCCCTTGGACTTGAGGCACTGAGCAACCATATCGTCGATTAAACGGTGGCAATACCAGATTCCGAGCTCCTTGAATTGCGCTTCGTACGATTTCTCGTACATGTTCTGGAAGATGTCCTTGAAGCGGCCGTCGTAGCGCTTGAGGATCGTGTTCTTGGTGCTCATGTACAGCGGCATCTTGCGCTCCAGCGCGTACTCGAAGCACGACTTGGCGAAGCCCGTGATGGACTCGGTCGTGTTGTACATGCCCATGCCCACGCCGCCGTCCGAGCCCTGGAAGTCGTACACGTGGTACTCCTCGGGCTCGGCACCAGCGCGCGCGGGCGTGAACGTGAGCTTGAAGGTGCCGGGCTCGTTGGCCACGAAGTCGATGGCCTTGTACTGGTCGCCGAAGGCGTGGCGGCCAATGATGATAGGCTCCTTCCAGCCGGGCACGAGCTTGGGGATGTTCTTGCACACGATGGGCTCGCGGAAGACCGTGCCGCCCAGCTCGTTGCGCAGCGTGCCGTTGGGGCTGAGCCACATCTTCTTGAGCCCGAACTCCTCGACGCGCGCCTCGTCGGGCGTGATGGTGGCGCACTTGATGCCCACGTGGTGGCGCTTGATGGCGCGCGCGGCCTCGAGCGTCACCTCGTCGTTGGTGGCGTCGCGGTGCTCGAGCCCCAGGTCGTAGTACTCGATCTGCAGCTCCAGGAAGGGCAGGATGAGCTTCTCGCGGATGTCCTTCCAGATGATGCGCGTCATCTCGTCGCCGTCGAGCTCCACGACCGGGTTGGCCACGTGGATCTTCTGGATGTCGGAGCCCATGATGTACTGGCGGAGGAGCAGAGGGTGGTGCTGGGCGTGTGCGCGCTGGACGGCAAATGCAGGAATGAGCTGCGCAGACGGCGGCGGCGGCGACGCAAGACCGCCGGTATCCGTCCTATCGTTGCGATGACGCACGAATTATGACTCCTGAAATGGGCATTTACCCAAATAGATGGCCCTATTTCATAATGCACGTCAACATTTTAGCCGAAGCGGACAAGTGCAAGAACACTTGCAGCGGAGTTCGTTAATGAACGTTTGGCGATCTCTCACGCGAGTTGGCGGCTTTATATGGCAGCCAGCCATACAGGGTCAAATCTGCTTAATTTTCAAGGTCATAGTTTCGTACGAGTTCATTGCGTCTAGCTGTCGGAGCACCTAAATTATATAGGGAAATCAAAGTCGGGCCCCAAGTACAGTAAGTCCCAACCTGGAGCGATCGATCGAAATGCAGCGCCGAGCTAGTAACACATAACTACAGTAGCAAACACAAATACTCGGCATAATACAGCGCAAAAGTTTTTGCCCTCGTTCTGCGTATGATATTATGAATAGAGTTCTTATTATCTTAATCTTAAAAGATGCCAGTCCTCAAAACTACACTTTCAGGGAGATAAGGCGTAAACAACATCCGCCTTTTATATAACACCACTATCGACGGCGAACGCCGTCGAATGCTGCGTCGCGCAGGCTGCGCATGAGTTCTGCGCCCAAGATCGAACAGTTACCCATTTTAAAGTACCCAGTTTACGTCGCCGTCGTCATTCAGTCGAGGTCTCTGGACTGGAAGTCTTTTCGCGCGCTGCGATTGGCTGCCCTGGAGGAAAGTTCCAGTGCAGATCCTGCACGGTTGTTGAGCATCATTGACTTCAACCAGGACGCGCAAGCGTGAAGGACGCGTGAAGGACGCATGAAGATGGCGCACAGATGGCGTTGTTCACATGGCAGCTCTGTTTGGGGCATTCACGTAGACTTCGGAGGCAGTGGACCCATATTGGGACCATTTTTGATACGGCAGGACAGTCGGTGGCAGCACGCGCAGCTTCAGTTTTAATCACGCAACGCTACTGCTACAGCTTGTTTGCCAGCAAGAGTTGCCAACAACAATTTTGTTGGGTACTGCAACAACGTTACCCTGATCTACCTGACTGGACCGCGGGCATGTTGCTCAGTTCCTTGACGCCTGGATTGAACTTAATTACTTGGCTCGTCCAGTACGTTAGTGTTTCGTGCCTTTCGTGCCTTTCGTGCTTTAAGGGTTGCCAGCCACCACGACACAAAGCTAACATGGCAATCTTTTCAAGTTGGTTGGTTAATGGCGATACGATAAGATGATTTTACTAACTAGCTAGCGGGGTTTCGGTCTACAAATTAGCGCTGTCCTCGCCGTGCCGCGTGCGTTCATGAGCACTGGCGGCACTGGGCGAGCTGCTGGAGCGTTGTCGGGTTGATGCCTCTACTGATGGGGCCTCACCTTCTTCTGTCTGTTGATCGGCCGCTGTGCTGGTTCCTTCCTCGAGGGCGGCTTCTTCGGCCTTGACTTGGTCGTCGTCCTGCGGGTTGGCCATGGTGACGTCCGCGTCCGCTTCTTCAGTGGCTTCCGCCTGCTTCTTGGCCGGCAGCTTCAGCTCGGGCATCGCGTTCTTCGTAGACGCCGGCAATTCGGCCGACGACGTCGTGGCGCTGACGTTCGACTCGAGGTCGATCTCCTCCATCTCGTCGTCATCCTCGTCGTCGATCACAAAGCGCGGCACGCGCGGGTTGTTGTGCGCCATGGGCGTGGGGCTGCCTTCAGACGAGGAAGTGTCGCCGAAGCCCGAGGATTTGTTCTTGCCACGAGCACGACCAGTGGACTCGCCGCCGCGCTGCAGCATGTAGTCGCGGTAGGACGGCATGAAGTTGTGGTAGGCGTCCGCCAGGATGTCCGAGAGACTCAGCACCTCCTTCATGTTGTTGAGCACCTCCGAGTCAGGCAGCCGGTCGAGGTTCTTCTTGAACTGGCTCGAGTTGAAGGCCAGCAGGTGCACGAAGGCGAACGGGACCATCTCGACGCACAGGATGAAGTCCTTCCAGGCGAAGGTCTGCTCGTTGGTGATGCCCGGGATGAAGTCCAGCAGACTGTTCTGCCAGAAGGTGAGGAACACGACGCTCTTGACCGCGAAGAACTTGAGCACGGGGTTGAACGGCTGCAGGATGTGCCTCGTGGCCAGGTAGAAGAGCCACAGGCCGTAGAGCGCCACCGAGTACGAGATGTTGTAGACCACGACGAGGATGAGCTGGTACGCGAGCGTGTGGTACTTGCCGCAGGCCAGCATGAGCAGCGACAGCGCCGCGAAGATGGGCTTGATGAAGACGAACTGGATGGTGGCGCGCTTGCAGAGCCGCAGGAGGCGGCCGTCGCGCCCCAGCGGCTCGAAGCAGCGGCTGAGCGGCCACGGGTGGCGGATGTCGGGCTCGCTCTGCATCTTGAGCACGCAGACGGACTCGCCGCCGGCGAAGCTGAGCACGAGCGCCAGGAAGCTGTAGACCACGAAGGCCTCGTAGCAGTCGCGGATCGAGTCGAAGTACAGCGCCTGGTTCACGAACGTCAGCGAGAGCAGCGAGCCCAGCGCGTAGACCGGCACCACCACGAGGATGCGCACGATGTAGCGCTGCAGCTGCGGCCGCGAGAAGTGCGCCAGGTGCTGCACGATGTTGTAGGCGCTCAGCAGCGTGGCCACCACGCAGCACGCGAAGGCCAGCAGCAGGCTCAGCGCGCGGTTCGTCTCCACCCAGTTGAGCGGCAGCCCCAGCACCTGCGCGTGGCCCGTGGCGTTGCCCAGCATGAGGCTGGACTCGTTGATGGCGTGCATGGGCGTGTCCATGGCGGCTAATGGCAGCAGTCAGTCCGCGACTGAGGGAGGGATGGCGGCGGCGCCGCTGCTGCTGCTGGAAGAGAACTACAGGAAGGGAATGAACATGATAATGGAGCGGTAATAAGTCAAACTCGGCTAAGTGCGAATCATATGATCGCGGCGATTGGCGCAAAAAGGGATTTACGCGCCGTGATTGGCTGATAAAGAGGGCAAAGACGAGTCCCCGAGTGGATATTCTAGGAGTCTCACGGCACATTGCCTCTTCGTCTGATAGCAGGTGGCGGCGAGGATTGCTGCAGATCGGCCGCGGCGTAAGCTCACTTTCGACGTGCGACGGCATAACGTTTCGCGCGGCGATCGCTGTATTAACGTTGCGAGTTTTCCCGCGGGTGTGCCGGCGGTGATGGCAACGATGAGGCCAGCATGACGCCAGACTGCAGACTCGCTTTAAGGACCTGGGAAATAGTGGCACGATGATTGTGGTGTTTCACCAGATTATAGATTTCGATCACGTACATCACAGATGCCGTAAACCGAGGGATTCGGCCTCTGGCTGTCTCTTCAGACAGCAGGCGCGTGCCTCTTGCAGCGCAGCTTTGCCAATTGCTGCCAAGTAGAGCTCTTCTCGGCCGTCGTGAGTCCTGCCACATTGCAGGCAGAGTGAAATCTGCCGAGGTACTGCCGATGGCTCTCAAACTTTGCAAATGAAGCGAGGTAACAGGTCGTGTGGCAAACGCCGTTTAACTTGTTAAATGGCGATGACAGTACATGTGTACTGAAGCCGACGAGGACGAGGAGAACTAGCCTTCTCTGGCATACGGTTTCGCGGTAGGAAGTGCTGTGGTTGCAGCATTGCTGGCATGCCGACAACCCGATCAGAGACTTTGACCTCTGTACGCCAACATCAACTGATTGGCATGATAACCTCACACAAGCATGGGCTAAGGTGACCAAACGTCGCTCTGCGGGCGCTAAGAACCCTCTGAAGACCGACCCAGCGTTGAGCAGGGAATACCATGGCCAGCCACGGCACTGGGGTGAAGTTTGCAGGCTCTTCGTGCCTCTCATATGCCACTGGTGTCCATTTTGCTCAGACACTCCCGATAGATTTGAGTCAATTTCACCCCCTCCAACCGAAAACATGGGCGCTATCTTTTCCGAAACTTGAAGAGCGCCTTGTTGCACGCTTACTTACCTTTTTCCTGCCCTCCCTTCGCAGCGGCCACAGTATCTGTTTGCCACCCCAGCATCAACTTTGCTTGAGCTAACATGTACTAAGCCCGCTGATTGGTCAATTTGGCGCTTCACGGCGGACTCGTTGAAGTTGGGATACACAGATCATTCTCCCGGGTCGGTCACTCGTCGCCACTAGCGCCGCATGAGCGCGCGCACCAAGTTCCCCGTCGTCCTCATCCACGGTACAAAGCTCCACCTTCTCTATCCACTGCACCAGTGTACTGTAGCCATCTCCTGACGCTTTGAGCCTCTTTTTCTATTGAATTTGCGTGCGTTGTGTGCAGGCGTCTTCGGCTTCGGCCGGCAGCGGCCGCTGTGGGACCACTGGGTCCCGTACTGGCCCGAGCGCGAGCTGCAGCGCGTCAACCCCAACCACCTGCTGGTGGACGTCGGCGGCGTGTCCTCGGACCACGATCGGGCCTGCGAGGTGTTCTACCAATTGGTGGGGGGCCGCGTGGACTACGGCGAGCAGCACTCCGAAGACACAGGTAGCAGTGCTATTAGAGCTCGAGATGCCTGAAATTCCCATTGAAAACGGGTCATTTTTGCGCGTTTTAGGCCACGACCGCTACGGGGAGCAGTTCGACACGCCGCTGCACCCGGACTGGAGCGAGGACAACCCCGTGCACTTGCTGGGCCACAGCTTTGGGTCCACGACGGCCATCGAGCTGTTCCAGATGCTGAGCGCCGACTTCTTCGGCGTCGGCAGCTCGCACAAGTGGGTGGCCAGCATCACGTGCATCGCTGGGCCCCTGACGGGCTCCACGCTGACCCACTTGATCGGCATGGAGGGCGGCCACGTGGTTCACGGAGGACCCGTCCACTTGCTGGGGATCGTGCTGGGCTCGTGGATCAAACTGTACTGGAAGTTCCCCATGCTCAAGAACGCCGCGGATCTGCACATGGACCACTGGAGCAGGTACTCGCTCAGGGACTTGCTGATGGCCAACGGCCCGGTCAACTCGTCGCGGGATCTGGTCGTCCACGGTACGCTGCCCGAGCACCGCATCTCGCGCAACGCCGAGCTGCAGCACATGGACAAGCTGCACTTGCTAAGCATCACTACGTCGCCCAAGACCGTTCACCGTCCGTACGGCGAAGGTGTCGCAATTGCACTGCTGATACTGCTGCGTTGGGGCCGATTTCCGAAGTGGTGTCCGGCGTTGGCGAGGAACCGCGTCGTTAGATCAGTGGCCAGCGTCCTGGTTGTTGGCTATCTGCTATTCAAGCTGAAGAAGCTCGACGTGTCCAAGATGCCGACAATGTACGGCCTCAAGTGGCTCATCCGGCGCCGCGCCCGTAGCCTTCCGATGATCTTCGACGGCTACGAGCCTGGCAGCTGGGAGCACAATGACGGCGTGGTGAACATCCGCTCGATGTTGAGGCCGTGGTTCCCGTCGCCACAGGAGATGGAGAAGGAAATCAACAGCAGCGACTCGAGCCCGCCAGCTCCGTCCCTGCCAGCGACGTCGTCCACTTCATCGTTGAAAGACGCAGCCCTGGCACGTTGCGAGTCCCACATCTCCATCGACGGATTCACCCGGGACACGGACGACGAGCAGCAGTCTCTAGGCCCTCGACGCTTTGAAAAGGGCCGCTGGTACGTCTACCGCGTGGACAGCAACCACCTCGCAGGGACCTACTGGGACAGCAACGCGGCCGACTTGTACACGAGCTTGTTCACGCTCATGAGCAAGGAGTACGAGCGGCAGTTGCTTTCCTCCACCAATGGCGGACACCATCAAATGTATCGCCACGGCAGCGGCACCAGCATCCGCGCGCCATTCTATAGCTGAATGAGATCAGACACAATAATTCGTATGGGACGCGGGGGCAGACCACCTTGTTAACCACAAGAACAACATCTCTGTGACTTCTCCTCGTCATTTCACAACTGGAATTGCGTCGTCTAGGACGCATGGAGCCACCTCCCCTCAGTTCCACCACCACCAAGTTCCCAGTGGTCTTCATCCAGGGCGTCTTCGGCTTTGGCAAGACACGGCCGATGTGGAATCGCTGGTGTCCCCACTGGATCAGCGTGAGCGACGGCAAAATGACCCGAGGGAGTCCCATTTACCTTACGTACGTCGCCTGTGTGCTGTGGTTCCAATTGCACAAGAAATTTCCCGTGCTCAAGCCCGCGTGCGACGTCTACTTGGATCAATGGAGTAACCTATCGCTGCGAGAAATGCTGGCTGTGAATGGCCACGTGAACAACTTCCAAGACTTGGGTGCCCATGACTCGGTACCATCGAGTCGCATCGCTCGCAACGCTGGACTCGAGCACCTTGACAAGCTCTACTTACTGACTATCGTGTCGTCCCCGGAGATCACGGCTCCTCCGGTTCGAGACGGTGATATTTTACCACGGAGCTTTCCGGAAGTGGCGAGCTCTTCTGCTGAGGTTCCGCTTCTTGCTCGGCTTCTACGTGCTGCTCAAAGTGAGGCGTATGAATGTGGTGACGCTGCCGATTCTGGGCGTCTTCAAGTGGATCAGCCACCGCAATGCCAGAAACCTGCCACCGGTCTTCGATGGCTGTAACCCGGGGGCCGAACGACGGCTGTGTGAACACGCACTCGATGCTGGAGCCGTGGTTCCCACGCCCAATTGAGGCGGCAATTGGTACACGTAGTTCTCGAGAGAGAACTTTCACTGGCCTGGAAAAGGGTCGCTGGTATGTGTGGCATGTGCGGGGCAACCACTTTGCCGGGGCGTACTGGGACAACGACGCAGCAGAGCTGTACAAGGACCTCTTCAGGCGCATTGTCAGCGAATACGAACACGACGACGCGACGTCACTCCAACGGAGCAATAGCCACGAGCACCGTGTCTGTCGGCAGAATGCGAAGGCGACGTGGATCTTCAGAAGAAACCAAAGTCAAGAAAGCCTTCGTGGGGAATGAAGCACATGGTAGGTACTACCTACTATATAGGTAGATGGCTGGAGTAGGCCATATTGCATGAATGATCCAGACTTGCTAATGTACCAGCAAAAATAGTTTATTACCACGGTCCATGTTGCAGCAATGGCCAAACTTACCAAATCCAAAGTTTCTTGTCGCCATTTCAAGTACATGTACACATGCATGCGAGGTAGCGCGCCATCTTGTTAAGCGCTCAACGCTAGGCCTATCTTTGACCTCGACGAATTCGGCGGCATTCGCTGCGCTGGCGCAACCTGCATCGGGTCCGACAATGCAAAGCAAACATCCCTGTGGTGCTGCAACCGCCACATCTTACGGCGAGCGTTGAGCAGCACCAAGCAGCATTGCGATCGTCTAGCGGAAGTACAACAGTGTAATGACATCCGGGATCACCAGCACCAAGCACCCAGTCGTGCTGATCCACGGCGTCTTCGGCTATGGTAAAACCCGTCCGCTATTGAATACCTGGTCACCGTACTGGCCGGAGACGGCCCTGAGCGAGATGAACCAGAACCACCTCATGGTGGACGTGGGGGCCTTGTCGTCCGACCACGACCGCGCGTGTGAAGCCTTTTACCAACTGTACGGCGGTCGCGTCGACTACGGGGAGCAGCACAGTCGCGAGGCTGGTCACAACCGCTACGGTGCCACGCACGAAGCCCCACTGCATCCGAAGTGGAGTGCCGCCAACCCCGTGCATCTCGTAGGCCACAGCTTCGGAGGCACCACAGCGCTGGAGCTGTACCAATTGATCTGCTCGGACTTCTTCGGTGTCGGCAGCGACTATCGGTGGGTTGTCAGCCTGGTCTCCATCGCTGGGCCGCTGACAGGCTCCACCGTGACGCACCTCTTCGGGCTACACGAGCTGCGCATGGTACCGTATTCCCTCGGACACTTCATTGGGGCAGCGTTGGGGGTCTGGTTCAAGCTGCACACGGACTGGCCCGTGCTGCGTCGAGTGTTCGACTTCAAGATGCCGCAGTGGCAGTGCGTGGGCTCATTCCGAGAGATTCTGTCGCCCTACGGACGCATCAACGGCTGGCAGTGTTCAACATCCTGCCTCGAGAGCGCATGAAGCGCAACGCGCAGTTGATCCACATGGACAAGATCTTCCTCGTCTCGGTCGCCACTTCCAGTCACGTCACGCTGCCCCGGGTCGAGATCGCGTTGAGTACACTCGTCATCGCTTTCGCACTTGCAGCGGCATTCAGCATTTCCGCCGGGAACACGATATTGACCACTCTATCGATACTGAGCTTGCTTGGACTCCTTCCAGCGCTGCGCCAGCGTGTTCGAACACTGGACTACGCCTCAATCCCCTCGTTGTACGCTCTTCTGTTGGCCATGCGCCGCCACGTACGGACACTTCACAAGATTTTTGAGGGCTTTGATCGGGAGCTGTGGGGCGAAAACGACGGAGCCGTGAATCTCCACTCGATGCTGAAACCGTGGACTGCATTGATCGACAGCAAGGTATCCAAGGAATCCGCCGACAGCGATACCGAGTCGACGACATCAACAGCGTCTTCACTCAGTGGCCTGGTCGAAGCAACCGAAGTTGCGGCTTCAACTTCGAATGAACTCACTGAGGACCGAAACCTGAACATCAACCAAACTGGGTCAGACCTAGACCCAACGGATCCGGTCAACTTCAGGCGAGGAAACTGGTACGTCCATCGCGTCGAGAAGAATCACATGGCTGGAACGCACTTCGACACGGACTCGCCGGCACTGTTTCAACGGCTCTTTCGAGTCATGGCAAACCACTTCGAAAGTACACAAGCCTCGACAAAGCCTACCTCCTTGCCACAAGCTGAACCCAAGAGGAGAACGACAGGTTGCTCAAGCGCAAGACCTTATCTTAATGCCCAAAATTTTTTCTCTAATTGACGTTAGCGAGCTGCAGCGGAAGTTCAGCAAAATATATGTACATACCCTTTGTCACCTTGCCTTCTTTCCTGTCCCTACAGCCCGAGGGTGCGTCACTCTTGCACTTGGCGTCCCTCGACCGAGCCGTAAGCATCGTCTTGTTACACATACAACACAGTGCTTTCGCCGACTCGAATACCCGAATCTTTCTCCTGCCTCTCCTCCTGCTATTGACTCCCGCTTCATCTTTTCTGATACGACATTGGCCCTCCGCCTTGTTACATGTTGTGCTGGCGGACACGGCCGCCTCCCCGCGTGGCAGGGCTACGGCCGGGGAGACCGTCTTGCAGATAGGAGTCCTCCGTGTATGTGAAGCCCTTGAACGGATCATTGCCCGTGAGACTGCTGCCGTACGCGTTTCCGTTCGCGGGTCGTCGACCCATAGCCATCGCCATGCCGCGCACATTGTTGTCGGGGCTCACCACGGGCATGTCCGTGAACTCGCGGTCAAACTGGGACGTGTCCAGCGCCCCCGAGAACGTCGGGCGCCATGGAGGCGGCAGCTGACCGCCCGCAAGCGCGTCCCACTTGATCTCTGCGAAAAATGGGTGGTTCTTGATCTCACCTGCGTCGGTGGGTCCCGTTCCCAGACGGCGCGTCGGGTCTCGCTCCAGCAGCCTCTTGAGCAGGTCCTTGGCGTTCGGCGACAGATACTTGGGGAAGCTCAGGTCGCCCTTGCGGATCTTCTCAAAAAGACGGTCGCGGTCGCGGCAGTAGAATGGCGGCAAGCCCGTGAGCATCTCGTACAGCAGCGCGCCCAGCGACCACCAGTCCACTGCTCGGCCGTGGCCCGATCGGTTCAAAATCTCCGGCGCCAGGTACTCGGGCGTGCCGCAGAACGAGTTGGCGCCCGAAAAGTCGTCCTGGATGCCCTCCTTCGAGAGGCCAAAGTCTGTCAGGCGGATGTGTCCGTTCTCGTCGAGCAGCACGTTCTCAGGTTTCAAATCGCGGTAGATCACATCCAGGTTGTGCACGTACTCGATGGCGAGCGTGATCTCCGCCGCGTAGAAGCGCGCGCGGTGCTCGGGGAAGCGCTGCACCTTGCCGAGGTGGAAAAAGAGCTCTCCTCCGGCGCAGTAGTCGAGCACAAAGTAGAGCTTCTCGGACGTCTGGAAGGCGTAGTTGAGCCCCACGATGAACGGGTGGCGCACGTAGCCGAGCACGTGGCGCTCCGTGCGCGTGTGCTCCACCTGGTTGCGCTTGATGATGTTCTCCTTGCGCAGCACCTTCATGGCGTAGATGAGGCCCGTGTCGCGCTTGCGCACCAGCAGCACCTTGCCGAAGCTGCCCTTGCCGATGACCTTGATCATGACAAAGTCCTCGAGCGTCACCTTCTCGCTGCGCTTCTTCTGCTCCTGCACCTGCTGCGCGTGCTGCAGCTGCGTCTCCTCCAGCAGCGTCTGCTGGTCCAGGCCGGCGCCCGACATGTCCGTGTTGTAGTCGAACTGGAACATCTGTACCCAATAACCCCCCCCAAAGAACACGTCAGTCATTCGGCACCAATGTGCGCATTCAACTCAGTCCATTGCTGCCACCCACGTCGTCGTCGTGCAGCTCGTCGTGCGAGCGCGGGTCGTCGTCCGTGGTGGAGTCGAACATCTCGTCCATGTCGAGGTCGCCGATGTTGCTGGCGGGCGCGGCGCCCTGCAGCCCCGGGGGCGCCACGTTGGCGTCGGCGCTCACGAAGTCCACGAACACGTGCGACTGGTAGATGGGCGGGTGCTGCAGCAGCTGCATCATCCACATGCTCAGGTCCACGCGCGCCTTCTCCAGCGAGTCCGGGAAGCGCACGTCGAACATGCGCGGCGGGCAGGCGGGCACGGCCTGGCCGAAGATGAGCGAGAGCTGCTGCCCCAGCCGCTGGAAGGCTTCGAACGGCCGGTACACGGTCCACGAGGCGCCGCCGCCCTGCTGCACCGTGCCCAGGAACACCGCGCAGTCCGGCTGCCCGCCGTCGCGCACCACGCCGAAGCCCGTGACCAGCACGCTCAGCGTCGCCATCGTCGCCCCGGGAAGTTATTATCAAGAGTGGCTGGCTGGTTGGCGCCGCGCACTCGGTCTGATTCAACGCCAGTATGGCCGCGACTCGGCGCGCGCCCATTGGCAGAAAAAAAGTATCAACCAATCAGCGAGATCCAGACGCCAGATGGCCCACTGCACTCGCGGCGAATATGTATTGCGGCACACCATCAGATGGAGCAGGCATGCAACACGTGCAATGCGTGCACGGTCTGCTGCCCGACATAATGGACGGGTCTGCGCAGGATGTACCGTAAACCTGCTTGTATTGCTTCGCTGCGGCTTCTCGTAGTGAAAATGGTAGAAAGCTGCTGCGTCGCAGCGTTCACTCTCTATGGAGGGCGAGTGAAAAATCAACAGAAATCTGTGAACAGTCCACATAGATTGGGATAATCCACCAGACACAGGACAAACACACAAAAGCTGTGAACATTCCACGCACAAGAAACAGGAGCAGTCCACCAGTAAATACAAACCACACACAAAGCAATATCAGCCAATCGCCGCAG
>JAIKVJ010005501.1:0-13931 GCA_024679225.1 Phytophthora pisi | reverse complement strand
CTTACACTACTGCCAACTTGGATTGGCAAAGGTGTAGTAGCTTGTCTTAGTGTTTACTGTCCGCCCTCGACCTTAAAACGTAATCACCCACGTCGAAGTTGGGCTTCTTCGCGTGCTGGTGGCGCCTTTGGTTGCGCTCGGTCTGCTGATCGCGTGCGTTGATCATAGGCTTGTGCATCGATCGAACGCTAGCTTTCAGCGCCGCCAGCCAAGGCTCGATGTGGGCTGGTTGCTCTGGTAGGGATAGAATCTTGCGCTGCCTCGAGTCCACACAAAAGTCTAAAGGTGACGGCAGCGGAAACCTACAGAAAAGCTCCACTGGGGCTCTGTTTCCCAGAGAAGGAACCGGGGTGTGATTCAGATTCCCCTGTAAAATAGGCACGAAATATATCCAATCATGTGTGTCGACTTCATATTCCAGACAGAGTGCTCGCAGCACCTGTATAATATCACGGTTGGCACGTTCGATGCTGCCATTGATCCACGGACTGTAAGCCAACGTGAATTCTTGACGTGACTTCAGTCGCCGGCACACTTCTGCCACAACTGCATTTTTGAAGTGCGACCCCTGGTCGCTGATCCACAGTGGCGGTATGCCATATCTGCTATGCCATGCGAGGATGGCTTCCGTAGCCACAGTACTTGTAGGAGTTGAGCAAGGTGTTAACCCTTTCACTACCGCTCAAATCGAGATGGCTTGTAGGTCCGCAGCGGACCCGTAAATCAAACGATGATTGTTGCTGATTGGTAGAATATCCGCTATCGTGGAAACGGTGTCGGGATCACCAAGATGAATAGGTCCGTACCGGACCCATAACTTTAGCAGTACCGTAAGGACCAAAATAGCTCGGTTCGGCGGTTGCATCCCTACTTGTATTCTTACTGCCATTTTGCTGCTTTCGTGCAGAACAACAATGGAGATACACGAGCTGCTCAACGATGATGATGGCTCTGCGGAATGGGAGTTCGAGGACTCTGAGAACGAGGAGGAGGACAGCGAAGTCGAAACAGCAACTTCAGAAGACGAGGAGACGAAAGAATCCGACGCGGATTGTGTGTCGGTGGCTGCCGGGGTGACTTCAGCTGCTCTGCGTAAACTCACCGGCAACGCCTATGTTGACGGGCTAATTCGTGAGAGCGGGCTTCATATTATCCGAGATGGAGAAGTCAAGTTAGCATTCAAAGAGCGCGGTGAGATAGGATTGTTTTCTCTTTTCTTCACTCGTGAATTCCGTGACTCCTTGCAGACCTGGACTAACACAATGCTGAAGGAGCAAGGCAAGGATGAGGCCACAGTGTTTGAGATTGATGCTTATATCGGCTTAGAGATTGCTATGAGTATCATACCTCTAACTGAGATCAAAGAGCTTTGGTCCCAAAAGCTTTTCCTAGGTCAAGCTGATTTCGCAAAGACTATGGCACGCAATCGCTTTGAAAGTATCCGAGCTCGTTTCCAAGTGCATGCCCCTGATAGTGTGCCCGTGCAGCGCCAAGAGCAGGACCCACTGTGGCACAGCAGACGCGTGTTGACCCAAGTGCAACAGAAGTTCGCTGCTATTGCTGTGCCGGTGGGTGCAGTAACCTTGGACGAGCTCACAGTGCGAACAAAGGCCCGCTCCGGAGCCAAGACGTATATGCCGTCGAAGCCGGACAAATATGGTATCCGCTTCTACGGCGTAGCTGGTTGGGAGAGTCTGTATGCCTACTCAGTATGGGATAATGGCTCTGGCAATAGGACCCGTACCGTACCCGTGGAGCGCTATGTTGATGTGTTTCCATCACTTCGCACAGCGATGTTTAGAACACTAGAACGAGCCGATATTCCTGTGAAGCGAAAGGATGCAAGTGCTTTGTGGGTCGCAATGTGCGGCCATCTCACAAAGACATTCCCAGCCCCCAGTTCTCGACGGCTGCTTGTGTATGATAATTTCTATACGAGACACAACCTGGCTAAGACCCTACTTGCATTTACGGACGGCGAGATGAAGATGCTAGGGACCGTCAGAATATCGCTTCAGGGCAAGTGGATCAGCCCGGAGCTAGAGGCATCAAAAGCTCGAATGGACGTTGCTCCGCATGGGTCTTGGGAGCTAGTCGCAGCGATCGACGTACCGACGGGCTGGGAGAAGCTACAGGACGCTCACAAGCGTGCACAGAAAAAGCTGCCTGAGCACCTGCAAACGTCCTACACACCGTTGGAGCAGGTTGTTGCCGGCGCGACTTCTCCATTCGTGCGCGCTGAACTTCGGTCAGCTTTTCGGCTACACGCCACTTGAATTCGCGTAGCGTCACGCGTGACGCTCCAGGTCCTGCGACCTTCTGAAAGAGTGCGAAGGCATCGATGAGTGCTAAATCAATTGCCCATGCCAGGATACTCATTGACAACCTCTTCTCTTTGCGTCTGATCGGGTTCGTGCTTCTCAACTGATCCACTCTGTCAACTCCATTCATGAACAGGTTGTAGGCGACAACTACGGCGGGTACTTGGAAGGTCTGTCGATGCAGTACTTGCTCGCCCGTCCAGCGACGCAGCGGAGCGAGATCATGGCACAGCCAAATGGCTTCAGGAGACGCACCCGAGAGAACACGTTGTGAAGGTGTGCCGGCAAGATCATTAGTATAGAAAATGACGGTAAGTTTGTCGCGAAATATGACGTACCCCGCATTGTGCGCAATCTTCATCGGTAGAGCCACTGAACCAAGTTTTAGGAGCCGATGGTAGCTTGCACGCTATTACTCCAAACTCAAGGCAACAATCGACTGGAAAACTTACATGCTACTTGTGCTCGCTGAGAGGCTTCTCGAAGAAGGCCTTATTTGGCTGCACAGGGTGCCACCGCGGGTTCCACGTCGCCTGCTTCACAGCGTTTCACTATCGAGATGCACTCACCTCAACCTCGCTCACTGTTCGTTCAGCGCTGGATGATTTGTGCGCTGCTGCGGCGGGGGATGCCGTCGCACAAACTCGTCTGAAGAAGAACAAGACGATAACATATCTCGATCAGTTAGAACTCACGATAACAGAGATAAATACATTACCTGATTGTGTTGTTGAGGTTGGCGATCTGCTTCTCTACACACAGCGGCACGACAACCTCCGTCGTCTTGGACAGCGACCCATGCTTCAGGTAGAAGTAAAGCTGCGCGAGCGCGCGCTTGATCCGCTGGGGGGGTACGGCGCCTGTGCGTAGACGTCAGCATGCGCGGCCTGCTGCCGATAATCTGCTTGCTGTATTGCTGCCACTCGCAGGGCGCATCGCCGCAGAAGCCGCACACCGGTGAGGAGAGATCGCCGCGCTCCATGCTCTTTGCCTCAAAATTTCAAACTGGGGGGAGTACCGTGGGGTACATCAGAGACTCAACGTGGCCGCTAGTGGCCCCACGATTGGTTGATTAATTTGAAATTCTG
Source organism: Phytophthora pisi (assembly GCA_024679225.1). Taxonomy (NCBI): domain Eukaryota; phylum Oomycota; class Peronosporomycetes; order Peronosporales; family Peronosporaceae; genus Phytophthora; species Phytophthora pisi. Next base: position 10,522 of record JAIKVJ010005501.1, on the reverse strand, counting down.
TCCTCTCATTGGTCAACTAATAGGTCCGCACCGGACCTGCAAAGAAATGTCTGGTAAGGGTTTTGGCCAGTTTAGTAGAATTGACCAGTTTAATAGAACCAGTAATATTGCAGAAATAATGAAATATGTACTTTGGTTGGCTATAAAACTCTTACCACGTGTTTCCATATGGTAGTTCGATACAAAGACCAGTATTATTCCGCTCTACTAAACTGATCGCAGCATACTGTAGGTATGTGTTCTTTGGCGCGCTACAATAGCACTTTTATAGCTGCTAACTGTGTCTGGATTGGTGCACATGTTAGAGCAAATCTAGGGCTTTTATTGTGTACACGTTTTATCTCCAAAAGATTAGTAGTTTTCAAGAAAATGTTTTTCAAAGTCACAAATTCAGTTTGCTCTACTAAACTGGCCAATCCCCTTAGTGAAAGGGTTAATTCGCAAAAATGCGTTGCTTCATCCTTAAGTACGAGTAGGTAGTTGTCACCGGCGAAACTCTCTCCAAGCGACAGAAAATCCCAGTGGAGTGCTCCATTTCGCTCGTTGGTTCTGTATGTTTCACCCCATGGCCTTTGGATAATTTTGCTGCCTTTCACATGATGACAAGACAGGTCGACAGGAATTCCGCCACCCGCGCTCTCAGGCGGACCAGGTAAACAAATCTCCAAATCGACTCCATAGTAGCCTCCCGACCACGGTGTCATTGCGGTCCGCAATGGACGACAACTAGGATGCGTTGAATAAGGCCCTCGTCTTCGTCAGGTACCCACAGTTTCCCGTTAATGCACCACCCTTCCTTTTCACCGCCAGTAGCCCCTGCTGGTCGACACGTCTTATGTAGATTTTGCGATTGGAGTATGGCGTCGCGGTTTGGTCACTCGAAATCCGGGTCGTTCAAGGGCCGGATGGGTTGTGGTGTAGGTAGTACAGTATCGGTAGTTGGTTGTACTTGAGATGCACGCTTGCGTCCTCGTCGAGTTCGTTTACGAGGTGCTGTTGTGCCGGTAGCTGCCGCGGGAGTACGCTTACGGAGTGTCATCTGCCGTAGGTGAGTCGTCTGAGCGTGGTTTCCTGCCCAACGGGAGACCATGTCGCTCCACACATTCGATGTTCCGTCGATGTGCTCAATTTCATACCGGTACTCAGCGAGTTTCATTGCCCACCTCAGCAATTTCCCACGAATGTGCTTCTTAACTTCTGCTCCAGGTGCAAATACGTAAATCCACCCGGTCGTAGCAATAGGTAGCTCAACTTATCGCAAGCGCAGACGATAGGATACGCTTCTTTCTTGATTATACTCCAATGACACTGCGAGCCGGTGAATGTGCCGCTCAAGCAGGTCAATAGTTGATGTTGCTGCTGGTGCACGGGCTCGCCAGCCTTCCAATCCAACTACCAGGCTCCATCCGATGTTGCTCGCGTCGGTCATCACACACATAGTTGCGTTCTCGCGAGGAAATGCGAGCGTCACACTATTTGCAAGTAGTAGTTTCAATTCATCGTAGGCCTTCCGCTGTTCAGCTGTCAAACTGATTGCAATTCCAGCTGCAACCCGTTTGGTTCGATTTGCTGCACTCGCCAAAACTGCATCTAATGCGTCCTGCAAAGGCCGAGTCGTTCTCGCGTAGTCTATTAGACTCTCCCGCATCCAATTGGTTGCGCACAAGAATTGATGTAATTCCCCCGCCGTGCTTGGGTAGGGAAGGTCTCGGAGGGCACGGATGCGCTCTGGGTCATGACGCATACCGGAGCCTGAGATGATCTTCCCACACCAACGGACTTCCTTTTTGAAGAGCCGAGACTTCTTAACACTGAGCTTGAAGCCGAAAAAATCGAGTAGTTCAAACAATCTTTCCAACTTGACTAGGTATGTCTGCACATCGTTCGCAAGCAGTAGCAAGTCATCTACCCACACAAGTAAATGGCGCCGCAAAATCTCCTCCAAACACTTCTCGATTGTAGCTTGGAAAAACAGCGCTGCATCAGTACAGCCTTGGGGGACCCGTCTTGGCGTGTACACCTTCTGATGAGTCATGTAAGACAACATGTCTTGGCACTCTTCTGCCCAATATCCCTTAATGAAATCGAATAAGCCAAAGAAATTGGCCCCTTTGACGGCTTCCAGGTCTGTCTGCAAGTCGGGCATGATCCCTACGATCGCTTCCACCAGCTCATTCATAGGTTTGTAGTCTGCCGTTTGGCGGAATTCTCCACCTCCCTTCCGAACAGGTAGAGCGGGGCACGCCCATCTGCTCTCTCGGTTTTCGTACACGCACCCTAACTTCACCAACCTGTTGTTGAAGTCCTCCAATAAGAGGTACTGCCAGTAAGTCGATTTGCCGCTCAACGTCGATCCCCAACTTAAGCAACAGGTCGTTACCAAGTAGAACAGGTCGTTACCAAGTAGAAAAAGGCGAATTTCTACTTGGTAACGACCTGTTGCTTAAGTTGGGGATCGACGTTGAGCGGCAAATCGACTTACTGGCAGTACCTCTTGCAGACAAGAACGAAGATGAATTTGATGATGCAGATGAACCTACGGTTGGAGAAGGGGCGCTGCATGAGGAAGACGTTCGAGCTGCTATTCTTGAGTTGGTGGACCTGGCAATTGAGGAGGGGTTTCCGCGTGAGTTTAAGAAGGAGCTCACTCGCATTGCGCTGCGCTTCGACCTGTTTCGAGTTCGCTTGGGTGCGGATCCTCCTGCTAAAGTGCCGCCAATGCGTATCCGCCTAAAGCCTGGTGCAAAACCGTACAGGTGTAAGACGAGGAAGTACCCTCCTGAAGTTCGTGAATGATCAAACACTCGACCGGTTCAGCAATATGAACAATACCAGCAATAGTCCGCAGTCTCACATTAATCTTCACAGTCCAACTCACCCAAACGGATGAGCCGTCGGCCATCGTGCACTCCAGAGGTTCGTCCAACTTCACCCGCACAATGTCCGACTTCACATTTACCAATCGATCAAAACAGCTCTCATCCAAACAGCAACGGTCCGCTCCGCTGTCAATACAAAGCGGGACCTCCACTTCGTCTTCGAGCACCACGAACCGGTTCTGCTTGGGAAAACAGTCCTTGATTCTTTTTAGTCTAGCGGTGCCTCCCTTTGTCGGTCGAGTCACCTTTGCTGTCTTGCTTGTGGTCGGCGAGCAGCTTGTCACGCTCGGCCGGTGTGACCGTGGGGCATTTGGACAAGTAGTGTGGTCCGCCACAATGAAAACACCCTTCTTTTGGCGCTCCCTTGGCGGCTGCACGTCCTGACTGTCCGCCTTGCTGTTGGCGGCGGTCAGAGTCTTTCCCCTGATTCACTTTCTTGACCGCGCGGTGCTCTTGTTCGTTGCGTCGTTTGTTGTACTGGGAACTGGGCTTGTGCTCTTTCCTTTCGTGTTTGTGACGCGGAGGGTTTGCCTTCTTCAATGCTCGTTCTTCAATTGCTTGTTCCTTGGCCTTCACTCGAACCAGCTCATACAATTTCCGAATATTGCACTTTGCCTCCGGGACACGATAGTCAAGCTCGTTCTGGACCTTGCTCTTCAGTCCTTTCGGCAGCGAACTCATGATGACCTTGCACTTCTCCTTAGCACCACGCTCCTCTTCAAAGAAACTCGTGAACCCATGTTTTTTATCAGCGAGTTACACAGGTGAAAGTACTCAATCACTCTCGCGTCGATGTCGGTGGTGGACATGTTCATTCGCCTCACGAAACAACTCCTTTATATCAGGTAGTTCCTGGTTCTGGAAGCTGTCCGTGATCTCGTGGATCTTCGCCAAGAGAAAATCATCAGTCACACTGCTCTGCTCCACTCCCCAACAAACTTCACACAAGGTCTCCAACACGTTCGCGTCGAACGAACTCTTCACGCTTTTCATCACTGCGGCGACGTCTTCTTTTCCGTCCTTGCAGCGGTCCTTGACGTATTCTTCGTACTCCTTCCTCAGTTTCAACCACTCCATAAGCGCTTCGCGCGCCATGGATGGCACCCTGGGCGGATTCACGATGGCGAAAATTGGATGCGGCATGCGTGCAGCATGACGAATATCCGTCGATTCCGACGCCGAGTCACCTCCTTGCACCGCGTTGTCACCGCTCCGTCCGTCCGCCAAGAGAAAGGTCTCCTGCTCTCCGCCATCCTTCGTTGGTGTCGTCGTCATGCTTCTTCTCCGATCCGTCGGTGTTGCTTGAACCCGCAACTAAAGAAATCTTTGTAGTAGGTTTCGGAACACTACGAGGGAAGTCAGTTTCAACCACTCCATAAGCGCTTCGCGCGCCATGGATGGCACCCTGGGCGGATTCACGATGGCGAAAATTGGATGCGGCATGCGTGCAGCATGACGAATATCCGTCGATTCCGACGCCGAGTCACCTCCTTGCACCGCGTTGTCACCGCTCCGTCCGTCCGCCAAGAGAAAGGTCTCCTGCTCTCCGCCATCCTTCGTTGGTGTCGTCGTCATGCTTCTTCTCCGATCCGTCGGTGTTGCTTGAACCCGCAACTAAAGAAATCTTTGTAGTAGGTTTCGGAACACTACGAGGGAAGCTGGCGCTTCCGGGCAAACCAAAGCTCTGTTGATGGTTTAGATGTAAATCTCAAAGTGATCTCTGTCTGTGTCTCTGCTCCTAGCTGTCGGCGGCTTCATGCCGGCGACTCCTGTTAGCGCCTTCTACCAGCGTGTTCTACCAGCGTGTTCTACCAAACCGACCTCTCTGTCGGTCGCATTGGTTTCGCTGTTCTCCCCTATCCTAATGCCAGCTTGGTGGCATCGTTCTGTAGACGTAACCCGATGAGTGGGCTGGGCTTGCTTCTATGAAACCCGCCACTACACGCACACGCCGATCTTTTGAGATTCTAATGCTAAGCCCGCTCTCCTCTTTCGGAAGAGTCTTCGCGTTTCATTGGAATTCTCAATTTTGCCAGCTTCGGGGCATCCGAGCTATCCGCGTTCAAGTAATTCTCCTCTTCTCGCTATCATTTCAAAATCTACCATGCCCCCGACGCCGAAGCAACTCACCAGAACCCTCTGCTCGAAGCTGCCAAACGGCCGCTACAAGTGCTGACTGTGCTTGAAGACGCGCACGCTATCGTCCTCTGGTTGCTACACCAACACGACCGACCACCTCCGACGTCACCACAAGACTACTGTACCTCCCTCTCGAAGTACGAGGTCCGAGCAATGCGTCCAAGAACCCTCGACTCGTTCGTTGCTACTGATGTGGACAAGCTCTCTCACGTTCGTAGAGAGAGCGATGCAAGTGGCGATGAAGAGGGTGACAATCTCTCTTTTGCAGAGAGGCTACACCGGGTGAAAAGCAATACGCTGTCAAAGTTCATCGACCTTCGCTGGATTCCACCGACATCGAGCGGCGTTGAACGTTTATTCTCGAGGACGGGATTAGTCCTGACCGACCGCCGGTGAATCTTGCACCCTACGACTCTCGAGACGCTGGGGATGCTTAGCATCATGCTAGAGTTCAATGAGACGCTGAGCTTGTAGCGGACGCACTCAAGACTGACAAGAGATAACGTGTAGTGGTCGTATAACGAGCGGAAGTAGCTGATTTAGTCGGATCAATCGTTTATTGCCCAATAATTTATTGACTCCATCAATAAATAAAATAATTATTTTCCGAGCTCTGCCATGTGGGAAGAGATGAAGCTCGGCGTCATCTCGAACGAGTGCTGCGCCTGTGTCTTCATCCGCTCGGAGGATATGTTGGCCTCGCAAGGCTGCTTCACTCAGCCACTGGAGAACGGAGGCAGCGTGAAAATTCGGTCCCAATGCTTGATGAAGCGCATCGTGGTTCCACAAGGCTCGATCGTCTTCGTCGAGTCCATTACCGAGTGGGTAGCACGACCGTCTTGCTCGGCCGAGTGGAGCCACGTGACTCGAGACTATGGCTGGGGTGCAGTGCTCTCAGTCGCATCAATGCCAGGAATGTGTCAGCTGCAGACTGTGATCCGCCTGCAGTCAAGCGAAAGTATGATGAACGACCCCGCTTCTTCGTTGCTAGGACTGAGCGACGTCATGATGCCAGCGCTTCGCATGGTCCTGAGGTCACGGTATCAGCTCGTGGATAAGGCATTGTTAGACTCGTCGCGTGCTGCTCCACTGTAAACGTTGGTGGTGAGGTAAGCACACTGCTTCGAAGCGTAGTCAATACAATTGATGATAAGAATGCTGAACAGTGGATTCAACATCCGAGTGTTTACCCGGACGAGCACAATCACCAGCTCGCCACGTGACCACATGTTGGTTGCCTATCCCCCTGGAACTCATCCTTTGGAATTCTCTTCTATCGTTCTTGGCACGTCATGGCCTGTCAGGAGGTACGCTTACGCCAAGAGGGGCGACAGAACAGCTCGTTCTCCTGAGCTTTCTGGACGAATTGGATGTCACTGACCTCGGCGTCCGCGCTGGAGGCAAGCAAAGAAGACCAAAGCGAGCTGTGGACACGACTCGCCCAAAGACAGCGAATGTGTGGTGGAAGCGCAAGAAGAAAGAGTTGGAGAAGCTGAGGGCAGAGTCGAAGGCCCTGGAGACGCAGTTAACCTTGCTGCAAACTGGTGAATTGGAGACGAATGCCACCGAACTCCCCCAGGACCAGCCAAGCTGGAAGGACGCCGCCGAGGTCGAGAAACAACGGTGTCAAGTGGCGCAGACCGAGAATGAACGCCTCAAAATGAGGATCAAGGGCTGTTTGCTGATCTGTGGATCACTGCAGTCAGCGCTGTCTCTCGCGGATACATCCCATTGTGAAATGGAGACGCTCGTGGCCTGGGCCCTGCAAGCGGAGAGGAAATCTAGTACGCGTCGCTTTGACGTGCATAGCTCCGCCGTGTTCGATATGCTCGAGGGAGAAATGAATAAACGCGTGAACGAACTGGACGCCATCGCGAGGCTTGTGTCCACTTCCCGGAGCCTAATGTAGACCTTGTCCAAGTGCGTCGAGGGGAGTTAATGGGGTCGTCCGAGGCGTTGGAGCTGAAGCGAACGCGTTTGATGCCGTTCAGCGCCGAGGAAACATCCAACAGCGTGTGGAGTGTTATGGACGACCGGCGGCCTGGTATTGTTATGAGGTCAGAAGATATGACGATAACCCGAGGTACCTCCGTGCAGAAGCTCGAAGGTGGGGGCTGTGTGGAGATCACATCGCGTAGATTGATGAAGCGCATCGCCTTTTGCGGAGGTTTCATCGTCCTCGCAGAGGGGACGACCGAGTGGAAAGCGCGGCCCTGTGACGCACTTGAATGGAGTCACGTTACGGATGGGCTGCCGTGTATCCTACCAATGCTGCTTCGGACGGATGAACGCGGCGGGTTTGTCGGCTACAGAGTGCAGTTCGCCTGCAAACGAGTGACTGTGTGCGGGTATTGCTCACGCAACCACAACGTAAAGGTAAAGTATCAACCGCACGATCCCTATCTTCGGTTCTTGTCTTGTCGGTTATTCCGCTGTCGCGTGCAACCCAGTTTTTGATTATGGCGCGTTAGCAGTATGGCAGCTGCAGACCGAGTGACTCCGGACTGAGTGATGGAGCGCTGCGCACGGGGACTTGAGACGACTCCAGCCATGGTTCCGGCCTCCACCTTGGAGCAGTGCATTCTCGAAAGTTATTTACTCGAAATGGACGTCGCGGACTTCCAGGCGGCCTCGCCGATTGAACTGAACATCGCCGCGCTCAAGCGGGCGGTGGAAATGTCTCCGTCTCCTCCAGCGAAGAAGCCGAATCTCTCGTGGAAGCGTCGGAAGGACGAGCTGCTCAAATTGCGGTCCGAGTCTGAGGCGCTGCAGACTCGGTTGATGTTTCTCAAGCTGCGCAAGACCCACGCGATGCTGCTCCGAGCTGGCGTGGGGCTTTCAGACGAGCAAAGACACTGGAAGAACGCGGCGGAGAGCGAGAAGCGAAAGTACCAGTCATCCAAAGACGAGAACACGCAGCTGAAAGACCAACTTCATCGCTTTTTCAAGGCTTGCCGCGACCTCCACACCGTCGTGTCTGTAGCTGGAGTCAAGCAGCGTGATCTCGTTGTGGCCAACCCGTTTGCGGCTCGAGTGCTTCGAGCCGAGCTGAGGAACGGACACTTGTTGCAGCCGAGCTCAGCGGTGCTTATCAACCTGGAAACCCGCTTGAACGCGCGGCACTCGGAGCTGGAATACCTCTTCCACCACGCCCGGGAATCCATCTTGGGTCCTGACGGCGACCAGGTCACCGTCCTCCGCGAAGGAGTCGACGGGACTTCACCTGCTGTGGAGTTCCGACGCAACCAATCCATGCCTTTCGACGCCACCCAGGCCTTCCGTGCTATCTGGAAGGTCATGCACAGGGGGTCATTCCAGAGGATCAGACTGTCAGCGTCATTCAGCGCACCAAGGACACGCTGGTATCTCAAGGGCACGATATGCGGGAGCTCCCCGACGGAGGCTCAGTCAATGTGCGAGTCACCTTTGTGGTGAGGCGCGTGGTTATTCCCGGCGGCTTCGTCTCGTTGATCGAGTCGACGACAGAGTGGAAAGCGCGCCCCGCCAACGCGAAGGCGTGGACGCACATGACTCAAGACTCGGGCTGGGCGCTGGTGCATCCGAACGTCCTGCGGCCAGGCACATGCCAGTTCCAATTGTCCCTTCGACTGCGGACGCACGCAGCGCCGAGCGAGCAGAACGGGCCCACACTGCTCACCCCCGTGGTCAGCAACGTGGTGATCCAGTCGTTCCGCGAGATGCTGCGCGCCCGCCACCAGCTAGTGGAGAACGCGCTGCTGGACGCGTCCATGGGCGGCAGTGTACAGGTAGAGCAGAAGTAGAGCGGAGGTACATGTAACATGAAAACGTAGAGCGGTGCGTATTCTGTGGTCAAGTGTGCACACGTCGCAGGGATTACTCTCACTATGTGGGCGTCAACATTTTCGGATTGCGGTCACGCGCCGATATGATTTTGTCCACACATTTTGGCCAGTCGTGGGCGTGCAGTCGCCTTCCTGCCTGCTCGCGCGCAACAACAGGAGACTATGAACTCGCTCAGGTCTAGTGATGCACGTAATAACGCCTGCAACAGCATGAGTATCCTGCTGCCGCAGCCGCTTCCCCTGTCTCAGCCCGCGCCGCCTGACAGCGACGAGGTGCTGCGCGACTTCCTCCAGGAGATGGCGGAGCTGGATCGCCAGCAGGCGCCCGCGACGCCCGAGCCAAAGACCCCCAAGCGCCAGGCAGCGGACACGCCCCCGCGCCCCGCCAAGAAGGTCAAGCAGACGCCCGTGCAGCAGTCGGAGGACAAGAAGCCGGTCACGCGCTGGCAGCGCCGCAAGCTGGAGCTGCAGACGCTCAAGGACCAAGCGGAGACGCTGAGCAGCTACGTGTCGTATCTGCAGCGTCGGACGCCCGGCCAGCTCCTAGTCGACACTTTGAGCCTCCCTCCGGAGCTGGACCAGCTCGTCCAGTTCCAAGGTGGAGGCTGGCACGCCGCTGCTATTAGGGAGGTTAGACGCTGTCAGGCAGCGCAGAAGGAGAACGAGGAGCTCAAACAACGCCTGCAGGCTTGTGTCCAGGTCGCGGGGGCCCTCCAGACGGCGCTGAAGGCGGCAAGCACGCAGAGGGAAGAGCTCCTTGCCCGGGATTCCATTGCAGCCAGAGCGCTGCGTGTCGAGCTCATGATGAACCAGCAGGTCAACAGTGCGCAGAACGCGCTGATCTTCGACATGCTCGAAGCCAACGTCAACGCGCGGGTTCATGAGGTGCAAGCCGTTGCCAACGAGGCCGAGGTGTCACAGCCTCTGCAGCTTGTGGACACGGATCAAGTGAGCATTTGTCGCAAGGACGACAGCCACGCCGCAGTTGAGTTCAAGACGGTGCGAATGTTGCCTTTTGATGTTGATACGGTCTCCAGCGTCTGCTGGCGAGTTGCCGAGCTCGGCTGGAGACGACAAGGCGCGCGCGTGGTGCGACGGTCGCAGGACGTGGTCTGGTCCGACTGGTGCTTCCCGGTTCAACTCGACAAGGGCGAGACCGTGGAAATCCGGGTCCGCGCTGTGGCCAAGCGCTTCAGAGTGCCAGAGGGCTTTGTGGTGCTGGCGGAATCCACCACCGAGTGGCCCGCGCACTTGGCGGCCTCAGGTGCATGGTCCCGCGTGACCAGGGAACGCGGATGGGGCCTGGTTCACTCGTATCCGGGCCGATCGGCTGCACGGAGCCCATCCCGATCAACTGCAAGCGTGTCAAGATTTTTTATGCACATGACCACCGAGCCGTCCGGGCTTGACAGCGACACCAGCCGCAAGCTGCTTGGTAGTCCGGCGGTGAGCGATATCGTCATTCCATCCTTCCGCACGCTGATTAAGAACCGGCAACAGTGCGTGGACAACCGCCTCATGGACGCAGCTTTCGCTACTCCCTCCATAGCCGCCATATAGAACACGCTCATTACCTAGTTTATTCATGTTTTGTTTCTTGGCATTTGCGTTGGTGTTGGAGGGTTTGCCTGGGTATGGATGAATATAGTGGTCTTTCCGACTGATAAGTGAGCAGGATTG